>JAGQDJ010000082.1:79584-222818 GCA_022885665.1 Triops longicaudatus | reverse complement strand
CAGAAGCTAAACACTGCAATATCTCAAGATGTTCCGTTTCATCGTTGTCTCTGCCCTCGTGGCTATTGCCAGCGCCGGCGACTGCGTAAGTCCTCGATGCTTATTGGCATAAATTCTAACATTTTAAGTACCATTCACATTTAATTTCCAGGGTGATTCTGTGGTCGTTACCGAAACCCGCACCGTCACCACCACTACCCGTGGCGGAGCTGGAGCTGGAGCCGGTGTAGCGTTGGCTGGAGCTTCCAGCGCTTTGCTTAGCGGACGCGACCGTCAATTGATCGCACAAACCTGGGCCCAAGCACAAAACGACGGCGATGTTGCCCCCAAGACCTTCCTCCGTCTCTTCAAGATCCATCCTAACTACCAGAGGTTGTTCGCTTCCTTCGCTGATGTTCCCCAAGACCAACTGGCCGGCAACGGTAACTTCTTGGCTCAAGCCTACACCGTCATGGCTGGTCTCGATGTTGTCATCCAATCTTTGGGCAGCGATGCTCTCTTGCTCCAGCAATTGACTGATTTGGGCACTGCTCACGTCGCTCGCAAAGTCAAGCAAATCCATTTCCAAGTAAGAAAAACAAATATTTCGAGAGATTCTGGAATCTCTTTTTTATTTTACCTTCTGTTCATAGGAATTCAGCCGAGTCTTGGTCGACGTTTTGTCCGAGGAAGTGAAATTGTCGTCTGAAGCTCGTGATGCTTGGACCCGTGGTCTCCAAGCTTTGACCGACATCATCTCCAAGAACTTGCGCGAACCTGACCAAGTTGCCAACCCCATCACTGGCTTGACCCCCGCTTTGAGGAAGGAAGTCCAATCTATCTGGGCTGGTGTCCGTGACCAACGCTCTGCCATCGGTATCGAGAGCTTCCAAAGGTTGTTTGCTGCTCGTCCTGATGCCCAGCAGGCCTTCGCTAAGTTCGCCAACGTCGCCGCTGCTGACTTGGCTGGCAATGCTGACTTCGTTGCTCAGTCTGACTTGGTCATCAACCGTCTTGACACCATCATCGCCAACTTGGACAACACTCTCACCCTTTTGGGCAACTTGAAGTACATGGGACACTCCCACGCTCCTCGTGGCATCACCCGTCAACACTTCGAGGTGACTAAAGATCATTCGTTTCTTCCAAATCATAGTTCTCAAAATTAAACGAAATCTTCTATAGAACTTCGCTGAATCTTTCCTGGAAGTTTTGGGAGCACGCGGAGTCTCCACCGAAGGCCGCGCCAGCTTGGACGCCGCGTTGACCATCTTGATCAACGCCATCGCCAGGGATCTTAACTAAATTTTTTATTACTTTCTACTGTACAAGCCAAAGAGTCCCTTCACCGCCAACCGATAATTTGAATCGTGACCGAAGAACTCCAAGGGTTCGCTGCATATTATCTGTTTACAAACCAGAATTCGTTTAACAGATGAAAAATACATGGATGTCTGAAAAAAAGTTCTTACTTTCTTGTTCATTTGAAGGTCAACGTTCGAAGATTCTTCGTCATCGCCAAGGATCTGAACTAAATTTTTGATTTCTTACTACAGTAAATTCTCGGTTTAACACACACCGGTTATAACGAACAATAGGCTATAGCGTGAAAGGTCCACAGGACTCAGTGAAGCCTTTGTAAATTTACAGAGAAAGCGTCGGCTACAGCGAATTCGCCTTTAACGTATTTTCGCCTATGGCGTAAAAACTCAGGTCCCTTTGCCATTTTACACGTGCTTTTTTCCTTCGGCTATAGCGAACACAAGTGCTGCTATGCGTTAACGCATAAACTGCTGTTCTATTGTGCTTCATGTTTTCCATTTGTTCCGGAAATGTGTCACTTTTTCGGAATTGCAATTTTTCCGTTTTTCTGTCAATTTCTGTCCTAAGCGACGTATTAGAGTAATGGAAAGTACAGGAAAGTTAGTTTGAAATCGGAATGTGAAAAATTATTTGGATCCAATAAATCTCGAATTCTAGGTGCAATCATGTTAGTTCGAAAACAATAAAAATAAAACTGAGGCGGAATCAGCTGTTATAATCGAGAAGTAAGCAAACATTTGTATAAATGAATACCGAGAAATTTTCAAAGAAATGTTTTGGAACGGGTCACTTTTCCTGAACGCCATTTTTTCGCTCCACGGACAAAGTCTGTCCACAGCCTGAGTAACGAAACTCGGACTAAAGCAGAAAACAGTATAAAAGAAATGCCGGAAAAGTGGCCCGTTCTGGTATCCTGGTTCGAAGACGATTATTTTGAGCTTTATACGCTGATCTTACGTAATTGTTAGGCAAATCTTAGCCAAAACAAACCAAAAATAAACAAACAAACCAAACCAATTTTCCGTAAACGAATGCACTCAAAACAAAGCATTTTCCCCATTTTTGGTTTGGAAAAAAACATCTGATGATCCTGAAATTAAGGTTGGCCTGTCCCGTAGCGCGTGCCCCGGACAGGCATTCAACTCCTCCTGGACGTGACGTAGCTCATTTAATGTCAACGCGCCACTTTTGAAACACGAAGCTACAATGGGGCAAGACCTAACGTAGATTTTGTGCCTTTCTATGGGTCTCACTATGCCATATTACTTAAGTTAGTGTCATTAGTTGAACAATCCGTTGCGACTATAATATTGCATTGTGTACATTTAACTTTAATGTATTGCTGCGTTTTTTTTCGTTTTTTTTTTTTAAAGCGGTTCCGTTGTTACGAACCAACATTTACGAAGCGTTTTCTTACTACTTATTGATTTTACTTTCATTCCTTTTATCTAAAATGCCTTTACCCCTTTCCTTTCGAATTTTTCACACCCAGGATTCGGTATGGTTTCTTTTGTCAAAAATAGTATGTAATATTATGGAACTTAGTTTTATGCCTTTTACGTACTGTACATACGTGAATGCAGACAATGTTATGAGCTTTACTAAATTCGAGACGATAGCTTAATTGATGTGATATTCCTATTTTCCCCAACCATTAGCGCCTTGCCAAAGACAATGCACGCTGATTGGTATAAATGACTTACGTCGCAATTGAAAGGATTCAAACGCTGACACGCTTAATGAGCCAACCTTCTACACATGAACCTTGGATAGATCGATGTGGTTCGCACACAAAGTTATACACAGAGAGCTTCCCTAGTTAAAAAGCTATGTTGGAAAAATAGATTAAAAAGGACGAGTTAAAAGTGGAACCCAGGACGGATGTGGAACTTATGCTCTGATTGGCTGTGAAAATGAGCTCAAAATCGACTCAGATGGAGCGTGGACAACTTAGTATTGGTTTCGTGGACAAAGGTGTCGGTCAAGTTGTTTTCACCCACACTTCGGCATGCCCTTAAGGGACTTGCCCAGCTAACAAGTAGACGAGTTATGACTTGTAAGATTTTTGCCTACAACACGAAAATTTTTTAAAAGAAAAACTGTTAAAGCGCGTCACAGTTTACCAGCAGCATTACAGTATTCCACCTGTTCTGGTTTTGGGTGCTTCTAGCGTGAATACTTTACATAATTTAACTATCCCAGCTTAATCTAACCTAACCCAACCTAACTTAACCTATCTAAACCTATCAGGCCACAGAGCATATAACAGAAAAACCACCGTATGTTTCTTCCTACGTCATTATTTCAACTAAAAGAAGCTTCCGGGAAAGTTAAAATTTGGGTAGTTACGTTGCAAACAAATCTTATCGAAGCTAGTCTTGCAAGTCTATTCGAATGGAATTCGAAGCACAAAGATAGACACATTAGCTCACCGACCACAAAAGTAGTTAGGATGAAGCGAGTAGCGTGCGACTTTGCGAGGTTACTTTCCGCCTTTACCCTATTGGAAATACTTCGCCACGCCTCCGGAAGAAGAGTACGGAGTGGTCACGACGCAACTGATCCCATCGTTTCAAGTAATGACTCAAGTCTGCACTAGAGGGCGAGTGCACAACACCTAAACATACTCTGTACATAGCCATAGCGTTAAAGTTACATAAAATTTGATTTTGCAGTCAGCCCTTGGTATATTTCCAATAACGTAATTATAATTTATTTATTTATCCCCTTGTTTTCTAGGCTGAGGTGCAAAATTTGAGTATGGCCTGGGCGATTCACTTACAGAAGGGGATTTTGCTGAAGAGTCTGAGCTCAGCTAATCTCAGTTTTGCTTCGTTGTACCATTCTACAGTATGCAGAAACGGTAAGTGTAATTCCACATGACATAAAGATTTTTAATAGCTTCAACTTTTCCCCCAAGCTCTGAAAGTCCACATGCCATCCCTGTCTCCTACAATGGCTGAAGGTACCATTGTAAAATGGCTCAAAGCTGAAGGCGAATCTCTGAATCCTGGTGATATCCTGTGTGACATCCAAACTGACAAAGCTATAGTTGCCCTAGAAAATGAAGAGGAAGGCGTTTTAGCGAAAATCCTGGTAAACTCCCGTTCGTTTTATGACAAACACTTGATAATTTTATACATTTCCAAACTAGGCGCCTGACGATTCGAAAGACGTAAAAGTAGGAACATTAATAGCTCTTATTGCTGAGCCCGGCGAAGACTGGCAAACTGTGAGACAACAAACCCCATCGACGCCTGTTGAGTCCAATATGAGCCAACCTCCCGCACAAAGTACGTCCCCGTCGCCAATCAAACCAGTGGCAGCCATTTCAAGGTAAAAGCGATAATTATTGTCAGAACTCTAAATTTTAACAGTTCTGTTCCTCCCAGCCTAATGGGACCAGCTGTTCGCGGATTATTGCATTTGTATGGAATAAAAGCTTCTGATATACAAGGCACGGGTCCTCGAGGTACCATTTTGAAAAGCGACGTCTTAAACTATGTAAAATCCAAAAGCCTCGCTCCCAAGGCATCAGTCGCAGGTAATAATTTTACTTTCTTGGTCTACTTAAGAAGTTAATATACTGAACATGATTGCCTTTTGTAGTTGAAGCCCCTAAAAATATTAAGTTGGATAGCCCTGGACCAGCACCAACGACCCCTACTAGGAAAGCTGATCCTACCAGCCAAACGCTGGCGAATTATGCTGATCTAGAGTTGAGTAATATGAGGAAAACCATTGCCAAACGACTGATGCAATCCAAAGTATGCGCAATCTGTCACTGCTGCGGTTCGAGTCAGTGTTTATTTAATTGTAAGCCCTTATTTTTGTTATCTTTCAGACAAACATCCCACATGCTTATAGCAGTATAGATTGCAGCATTGATAATGTCTTGAAATTGCGCAAAGTACTAAAAGCTGATGGCGTGGCTGTTTCCCTTAACGATTTTGTCATCAAAGCGACTGCCACAGCTCTTCAGTTATGCCCGGATGTAAACGTGTTATGGCAGAACGACCAAGTAAGGGATAAAAAGAAATTTAATCTACCAACCGATATGAATTAAAATTGCCGAAACCCGGTTCGGAATTATGCATTTTAGGTAGTGCCCCTCAAAACCGTCGACATTTCTGTAGCAGTAGCAACAGACTCGGGCTTAATTACACCAATTGTGAAAGATGCGGCAGATAAGGGCGTACAGACCATTACTGAAGTGGTTAAGGATCTGGCAGCGCGGGCAAGAGTTGGAAAGCTGCAACTTCACGAATTCCAGGGCGGTTCGTTTACGTGAGTATCGTTACAACATTTAGTGCGCTAGTATTTTATCAGGTTGTAAGTTAATATTGTATTTCTTTTGAATCCTTTCAGCATCTCGAATTTGGGGATGTACGGGATCAATACATTTAGTGCCATTATTAACCCTCCCCAGTGTGGAATCCTAGCTGTTGGGTCAGGTCGCCTAGCTTTGGGTATGGAAAAACATTTGCTTGTCAGATATTATAAAACACAATTTAAATAATTGCTAATATTGAAATTAATTTTGGTTGTAACAGGCGAAGATGGTTCAGTTAGGAACCAATTAAATGTTACGTTATCATATGACGAACGAGCAATTATGCCGGCTGCAGCTGTCCAGTTCCTCGTTGTTTTTAAGCGATTGCTGGAAACTCCTGAAACACTGTTACTCGGCTCAGTGGGCGCGAGCAGGGAAATTTCGGCAGAAGGGTGGTAAATCGTCCAAAAGTATCGCCCCCCCCCCCGGCTCATGCACCTGTAGTATATGGTGTGCAATACAAACTGTAAAGAAATGCTGAGAGTAAAAGAATAAATTAAAGAGATTTACGACTTACGGTCCAGTTTAATTTGTAACCTCTTGGTGCTGGTACAAAATGAAATAAGAATAATGTAAATCCTCAAGTTTAAATGAAAATTTCTGAAATAGGCAACAATACAAGCCGGCTTTACCCTGAGAGTGTTGTAGCAACCGAGGAGCTCGAACGTACAGTTGAGAAAGCGAATTCGCCTAACCTGAAAAGAAGGTTTCATTCAAATAAAACGAACACAATTTCTATACGAGAGAGGCGTATATTTTAAAATGACCAAATACGATGTACAAGTGTGCCCCAGAGATTTTGTATCGGATTGGTTATAGGCTGAACCCTGCAAAAGTTTACAAAACACAGAAAATAATACAAGTGTTCCCCTACATTTCAACTTTTGCGGCACCCAAATAGAGTTCAAATTTCTGTTTTAGCCAAGGCTTTTCGCTTTCAATGAGGTATAATGATGTTTCACTTGAGGTTTTCCAAACATTGGTGTGTGTACCATTACTTATAGGTGATTTTTTCATAAAAGGATTACAATCTGGTTTTACACAATGAGGTAGTACAAGAAGTTCACGGACATCCACAAGTTATCTTTGTAACTTCGATTATTTCTTTTCTGGGAGGTTGGACCACTGGGGGGAATTACATTAGGGGGGAAAGAATTCATTTCTGCTTAACTATACAGTAGGAAAAATTTGGGTGTCAAGAAAAAACATTTCGGCAGTGGGGAGCAGTGTCGATTATTGTAGGAAGGGAAAACGAAGACTAGGCGAAATAATTTTTTGCTAAAACAATTAATGGCTAACTTTCAACATCAAAAATTTTGATTATTGAGCACAACAGCCCTTGAAAGGGCGTGTTTTCTTTTCTCCATCCGCGTAAAGTAAAATCTGTACAAAAATCGTTTTGTCGTTCTTCAAGTTTTCGTTTGTTGTCGGGGAGAAAACGAATTTCCTCGTTTAAATTCCATGCACACGTACTCGGTTAACACGCTCAGACACACACGTAACCCGTAAACCTAAACAGGTGGAAAACATGCTCGGGCAATGAGAAAACAAGGAGCGCTAAAAAACGGCACAACCATAACCATCATGAACATTTAAGACGTAATAAGCCCAAAATTTCTTACATTCGCAATTTTTCCTTCTGACACAAAATAAATGTAAAGTTAAAAATTCGGCAAGCTTTCCATGGACTCTGTCCATAACTACACGAAACTACCTCAAAAACCAAAATGAAAAAAAAAAATCTAATAAGCATTACGCGTTACGGGTAGGAAAAAATCAAGAGCTTTTCCAACTAACCACATAAATAAAACACTTTTGGGAGGTAGACGTTCTTTTTAAATTTTGACATAATTCTCTAGAAACATTAGAATTGGTCAGATTACCTAAGCATGTTGCTTATAGTTGAACTATATATAAAAATCTGTAGCAGCTTTCTTGCTCAACATGTTTGAGTTGATTTCTTTCTAAAGCTGGCAACAAAAGTGCCTCCACGGTCTCTGTAGTCTCAAAGAAGAGAAACGAAATTAACCTTAAGCTGTGCATGAGCTGAAAACTTAGGATTATTTTGTCCAGAAAGTTAAATCCCTTTTATCTCACCCGACCGCTTAGGTCCGATCTACTTCTGAAAATTTGGAAAACATAAAACGTTGTTTGTTAACGTCAGGCACAGGGACACGCCATTTCGGATAGACACATCCTGAATGGAATTTCACTCCAGCGATTTCGTACTAATAAAAAAGCGCATTTCGAATCCGAGTTACAGAAGTACTCACGCAAAACTCGCAGTTTTCCACACAGTAAAAAACACCTCAAAATTTCCCCTCTGCTTGACTATATCTACAGCCATAAGCGGAACATAAACGCAAGATTTATACCTGAGCCTCATACCTGAGATTTACGACAAAGAAACCACGGCATTTCTCCAACTTTCGATATACGATCTATTATAAGATGCGTATTTGAGAAACTTCATTTCGCACCATGTTTTCGCTGAATACTGAGCAATTTGGAATACAGGCCCCTTCGATACGACTCTAACACACATAAAGCTTTTTGTAAGCCCTTAATGCCCAAACGAGGACAATTTTGGGAGAAACTCAAAAGGATCGAAAGTTGTTGACTATTCTTTGCAGCTTCAAGGATCTTTTGAAGTTTGGAATTCCGCGAGGGTAAATACCATGCTAACTACTCGATAGAGCTGAGCAACAGGAAAATTCCCTATCGTGTTCCGACTACCTAGACTTTGATTTGTTTCCCTTAATTCCAAAAGCATTGATTTCCTCTGAAATGGAAAACATCGCCTCAGCCTCATGACTTCCCTATCGATTCAATTTAATCTGTCACTCCAGCCTCGAGCTTGATTCTTTTCTATCCGTCATTTCTTCCCAGACTTCTTCCGGTCAACAGTGAAATTTTAATAACTTGTATACAGCCTTGTGTGTTCCAGCATGTTTCTGCGTTGTTCCTGTCAAATTCAACCTTTCTTAATATGTAACGCAAACATTTACGTTGGACTTTGGGTGGATCTGTGTATGTTTTTAATATAAGCTAGGAAGAATCGTCATCGCGACAGAGCCGGGTAGCATCCAACGACCGTTATACTGCAACCCTATGGTCAGTTCACAAGTTTTCTTTTTTTTTTCACTCCAAAAATAGCGTGACTTGTCTCGTTGGCGCGTGAAAAGAAAACCGTGCGGGTGCCGCAATTTTCTCTTCGTTTTTAACCCTCGGTGTTATTTTACCCATTCTCCCCATTCTGCCTGCAAACAGCAAATGAATTGATAGTGGACAGAGGAGGGACTGTTTCTAATTTTATGAGACAATTACCGGCCCCTAGTTTGTAAAAACTTACAGGATATACTGAAATGATAGTTCACCGATGACGAAAAAAAGGGGGAACGTGTCGGAAAAATTTGTAACGATCAATAGCCAGTCCAGGGAAGAGGGAAAAAACTAACAAAATCACTCATTTTGCTCTAATGGAAAAAGACAGGAACTTTCCAAAGGGTTCGTCAGCTTCACTCTCAACAAAAATAATAAAAAAATATTCTGCAGGGAAGTAGACCTGCGTCACAGTTACTATTGATTTTTTTCTCCCTTTTACTTCACCCCCCTTTTTTACACTGTTTCTTACTTCTTCCCAGGGTAGTATAAAACACAAAAAAGAAAGAAGATGAAAAACGAAGAAGGGGAGAGAGGGTTAGTCGGATATTTTTTCTAGGGGTTCTCTCAACAGAGGGTTAAGAACAGTCCACCCTTTTTTGTCAAAGGGTGCTGGATCTTTAAACCTTGACCAGAAACGCTAAAGAAAAAAACAGACAAAAAATCGAAGTGTCCCCAACTTTGAAAGTTATGCTGATTTGTGGCTAACTCAATTGCCGTTATCCTAAACGTTTCAGCCATTAGCCATAAAAATCCTGAACCCAAAAAGGCAGCGACCCCCCTTTTATAACAAGAGCTTGAGGTTGCGGGGGGGGGGGTTCACGTTGGACAAAACCGACGTAAAACTCTTTTGTCGCCCCAACTGGCTTAGACTTCAACTTCTGGATACAGAGATGGTGAAGAATTCTTCGGTTTTCTTACAAACCTACTGTGACGAGCTTTAACCCGGCGAGGAAACGACTCCACCCCTTTGGGGATTCCTTCCTTTCTGTCAAAGAACTGTGAAAATTTCCGTGAAGGGTTAAAGCCATAAGCCATAAAAGTTACAATGTCACCGCCGTTCTCGCTCTAAATTGAAATGGCTTTTTACATCAGCTAAACTTACGACTGGAGTAACTCTAAGAAAGACGTCCTCGGCCTACTGGTAAAAAAAAAATTTTTGTCGAAAGGGAAGTCCGTATCACGGCACAGTTTCTACGTCTTATTCAGTAACTTTTGGTGAAAATGTTTGCTTTGAGGAATAAATGCTCAAATTCGTACTTTTCAGTGTACGACTTTGGGGAGTAAGGCAAATGAAGTTTTCAAGAAAAATCTAGTAAGATTACGAAAGATTAAGAAAATGTTTTAAACACGAACGTGAACAAACAGCGTATTAAAAACTGATTGAAAAGAATGAGGAAACTGAAAAAAATGTTAAGAGAGTAATTAAAATTTAAGAAGAAATGAATTTTAGTAGGGCAATCGACATGTAGTAGCTGTTTTTTAGCAGGTGGTTCGTTCCTTTCAAGGGGAGTGCGTTACTTAATCCACGCGTGGCTCTTTTGTCGTCATTTTTTGTGATAAAAAATGTAACGGTTAGGGGGAGAAGATGTTACGGTAGCACATGCTCTTTCCAGGTAGTAAACACCCAGAAAAAAAGTCCAGACAACTTTTTGGGGGAAGATGGGAGTCAAAAGCTCCCCTAAAAAGTCTCCACGAGAGCAAAAAGAATAAAAAATGCGCGTGTATCTGGAGATCAAGGGAGGGAAGTTGAAGGAAAATTGGTAGACCACGAGCGGCTATTTATAGTGTCACAATGCGGCTAGTTTTTTATGTATAGGGATCCTCGTAGCGGGGGTTAAAAACATACACACAGCAGTTTTTTTACGGAAGTACAAAAAAGCCTGTTTTTTTTATCCGAAAAAAGGTCTCGAACGAAAGAAGAAAAAATGTTTCATAATAGAGATGTCAGTAATAGGGAAACAGGTGGCTTTTCCTACTGAACATGTGAAAATTTGTAGTAAGCCACTTCTCCCTTCCAACTAGCCACACCTTTCCTTTCATGGGGGCACGTGGACTTAATTTGCATATCATTCCATGCAAGAACTTTAACCGGCCTCCCTTTGACCTGTCTTCCCTAACTCGTTCGCCACGATCAAATAAGCGTGAATTAATGAGGTTCTCGCACGGACATTTCCCCTATTCACACCTGGTTTAACGTTATCACGGTTGAAATCAAGCTAAGGTAAATTAGCATACTAAAGACGTGTCAACAACTGCGGGTTTTACGAGTGAGATGGCTGTCGATATTCGGTTTCAAAAGACGCTTTTTATTAGTGGCAACTTGGCTGAGTCTGGTGAGAACAAACATTAACAAAGGAATAATACGAAAATAAAAACTAAGGCAAAACATAATAAAATGAACTTAAAACCCTGACGTGATTTTCAAACCCTGTAAAATGATGAGACACGTGTGCCAAATGCAACGCATCAATTTTTGTTACGCGTGAAACGCTCCACAACGAAAACCCCAAAAGTAGTTAAAAATTACCCCCAAAAAAGTCCATTCAAACATTCTCAAAACACGCAAACCAAACACGCAAGATGGATATTTTTTCGCAAAAAGTTACAATCAAACAGTCGAATAACTTGAAAATTGTTTCAAACTTCCTCGGGGATACGGGGCGCGGGTCTCTTCTTGCAACAACGTTAATGGTCGACCACAGGCAGCGCTCTAGTTTTGCGTTCAATGCGCAAAACTTGGCGTCATGCACCGGAAGGATAAGGTTCCAAAAAAAAGGTTGGTCACTGGGTCAAAGCTTGAGCTCAAGTGGTTCGCACCAAATCAACGGCGAAAATTTTCTGAACAGAAAGATCTTGTTTCAAAAAGATTACCAAACGTCCCTTCCCGAGATTGAACTGGAATCCGGTTTCCCCCTACTCGTTCAGACACACACAAAAATTTGCCAACACTAAGCTACAAATATGATACAAAAAGTGCACTCCTTCATAATTCCAAAGAATGAAGTTGTACCGGTTTATCTAAAAAACTTGTTAGTTAACAAGGACCCTGTTTCCGCATGCATCACCGGTGGCTTTCATCTCTGGTCACGTTGATATCAACGCGAACTTTGCTTTACATAAACAAAAAAAAAAACAATGTCTAGGGCGTGTTGGCCCGAGTCCTAATGACTAAGCTATCTTTCTAATTATTCACATACGAAATAAATCCCTTCCTTTACAAACGTGCTACCAATCGAACGCTGTATACATTTAACAAAATTACTAAATTCTCACAATTGCTTTACCTTCCTTAACTATCGCCTTCTGAATAGAGACTTTGCTAATACCCGTAAAACGTAATTTTATGAGGAACTTGTTTTCAGTGAAACTGAAACAAACACAAAAGGGAGCTGACACAATAAAAACTACCCACGTTGAAATCAACGCAGGAACCAACCCGGATGTGCCAATTGATTCATTTTTCATCTTTGAAAGAAATCTTTTCCGAAGTCAATTATCGAGGCAGTTTTGCTTTTTCTTCTATTCAGAGCAGGATAAATGCGTCACTGGGTTTCGGAAACTGTTGAATCGTTATCGGTTGTCTTCCATGGAACCAAAATGACTTGCAACATCTTTTTCGCATACACTCGGTGGAGAAAAGACGAGATGAGATGTCGATGTATGTGAGTGTGTGTGTGTGTGTGTGTGTGTGTGGTAATGAAAAAAAAGGGGGCGCTTGGGAGGGACTGAGAAAAAGAGAACTGAGTGCTGCAATCAGGAGGGCGAACAAGCGTTGGTGGAGAATTTGAGAGGCCAAAAGCGAAAAAGTGTCACTGGGCTTGACGTTGATGAACTATGTGGACAATGACAAATTATCCCGGGGTCCAAGCACCCCCGGGACCCAAGTTATTCACGGAAGAGAAAACCTTCCTCCCTCTTCTTCTTCTCTTTCTGCTGGAATATGGGATGTTACAGGGGGAGGGTTGCGAGGCCAAATTGCCATCGTAAGACTTTTCAGACATTTCTTTTCTGCAACGTTGAGGAAAATTCCGCATTTTAAATTGGAGTGTAAGAAACGGAAGTACTTCGCTTAGGAACTTTTTGGGTTGGAACGCAAAAAAAACTATGCAATTTTGAAGCAGAATTTTGAAGTTCATCCTATTGGATAAGGAGAGGTGACATACAATGGAGGAAGATGGAGGATTACCCCAAGCGTGGAAGCACGGGCATATAGGAACTTTCTTCTTCTTTTCGAAAAGATCTTCAGGCTTTCTTGAAAGGTGGATTTTCAATTGGAGGGAGGTAGGGAGGCTTTACGAAGTTTTTCCCAGACGATGAATGTGTGGTGTAATGGTGCAAAGCTTTCTAAACGTTTCTTGGACTTTGGGTCAGGTTGAAGAAATTAATGATACCATATTGCGTATGTGTATGTGCACGTTGGGTGGAAGAAAGGGACAATGGAGCAGCAGGGTGTAAACTGGAAACTTTTAGGTAGTCTTCAGAGGGTATGGGAACGCAGAGGACTCATCTTCTTAATGGTTCTTGGTTTTACCTGCATGAGCAAGGTTTTTCGGGGGAGGCCAATTTTCCAAAGCGCAAGGAGCCGTAACGCAACAAATATCCCGAGGCGGAGAGCAATTTTCTCAGGCAGTGACTGGGGAAATTTTTGCACGGTTTCAACAATTTACCCCACCGTCGGAATGGCAGTCACCCCCCTTTTGTCCCTCGAAATTTTCACAGTCCTTGCTGACTCGCACAGTTGCAATAACTTGGCAGTTTTTACCTGGCAGGGATAATGGGGGTAAAAGGGGAGATATGTGGACCACAAAAGGGGGGCATAGGTAGCCCAAGTATTTCTTACATTCGCTTCAGGACAGTTAGTCGAAACCGTTGCATAACTTGCGACCATTTCGACCCGGTTGAGGTGGGCACGAGAGAGGGTGCTATAGTCAATTCTTGACTCTTTGAGGGTAGCAAATGGTTCAAAAATTCGGATATACATATAATAGGGAAGGGCAAAAGCTTAACGTTCCATGTGTGATCAGCAGAGGTTTGCGTATCGGTCTCTTTTTGAGGGCATGGGAATGACGTGAAAACGAGCAACGCTGTCGGAGCTAACGAAGGCTGCGTAACCCCCAACGAGATTCGGGTACCTGATGGCCGTTGCAAAAACTAGAGCCTGGTAGGAATTTGTTTTTCCCTTCTGGACCTCTGAGTTTGGAAACTAAACCGATATAGTTTATGGTTGTCATCCGGAGACGGGTGTATGGGAAAGCGAGGGTAAGTACCAAATATTCAAAAGACGCCAAAAGGCTTCTGTTGCTGGTCTTTTTCCACTTCCTGAAAATTCGCCAACAATTGCTTTTTGGTCCCTTCTTGTAAAACAAAGAGCCCTGTGTCAGTAACTGATGTTTGTTAAGGCAGGAGTAAGAAAAAAGGTCGATGCCACACACATGTTATATGAGCAGATTTTCAAGTATCTCTTCCCTTCAGCTTTGAAGGTACTGAAACATTTGCACTGAGGTATATCAGACCGGATTTTTCCAGAGCTACTGGATCCGTGAAATCGCAAATCCACGCGAGTCCCAGGTAGTGTCGAGATGTAGTGGAAATAGGAAAAGGTGCAACATAATGACCTTATTATAGGAAAAGTTTCTACCCGTTTTGTCAAGAAATTTTGAAGGTCACCAACATTTGAAAATGGAAAGGAAAATTTGAAAAGAAAATCTTCGATTCATAAAGATAGTAGCTTTTTAGAAAAAAAAATCTAAAATCCCTGAATAGGAGCACTGGGGCATATACTCATTGCCCGTTCGCTTAAATGCTTATATCCTTTTGTCGAAAGCACCGGTATATAAGCCTCGTTTCTTTTCCGGGGGACAACATATGGGGAGGAAGAAGAATTTTGTTGAAGTTAACTTTTAACACACCGGCGAAGGAAAGCGAGTTGCTTATCTTTAAAAGTCTCTTTTGTTTTCTTATACCCGTATGCAAGATCCCTGGACGCGTTCTTGGAAATTCTTTGTGAAATGCACTGCTTCAATGGTTCTAGGCGTCATCTGACTCGTCGTCGTCGTCCGACTGCCGACTCCGGACACTTAAAGGAGCTTTCATGACCAAAGCGCCTAGGTTACGAGTTAAACGCGGGCGAGTCATCACCGACAAATCTTCGGGCTCGGTCTGCTCCGCATGAGAGGGTAAGGGGTAGGGACTCAGGCGATGTAGATGATGATCGGGAGGGGTGACGACGGTACTGGAAGGATGACCTGGAATGCGAATGACTCTTCTGGTTTCACGAGGTTTGCGACCCCGTTTCTGTTGCTGTTGATCGTTCTGTGTATGGATCTCCGCTAGGAGATGGACCGACGTGGTTTCACTGGCCCGCTGCGGCGTCATGTCTAGGGACGCGAGCATACTGCCATACTCGCTAGTGTTGGTCCGAGAGGTGCGGTTATTTCGTACACCGTATCGCTGTAATTCCTCGTTCTCTTCCAGCTCTTCGTCATGCAAATCCATGAGTTCATCCTCCAGGCTATAACTGGAAGGTGTCTGGGGTGGCTCGTCGTCAGCATCCATCAAATCGTCCGCTTTCTCTCCGGGTAAGAGGCCCAGGTTATTACGCTTACGTCGGCTATGATTAGTCGAAGAGGTAG
Source organism: Triops longicaudatus (assembly GCA_022885665.1). Taxonomy (NCBI): domain Eukaryota; kingdom Metazoa; phylum Arthropoda; class Branchiopoda; order Notostraca; family Triopsidae; genus Triops; species Triops longicaudatus. The sequence continues at coordinate 207,386 of JAGQDJ010000082.1, read as the reverse complement.
TGGAAATGGTGTCACAATCGTCTTTTGGGCACTTGTGGTGCATGAGATGGTGCCGTCGCCGGAACCGACCAGAACACCGTTCGCAACCAAAGGGTTTTTCCCCTTTGTGGATGAGCATGTGGGCTTTGAGCTGGTTCGAGTCAGAGAACCGTGAGGTGCATAACTCGCAGGCGTAGGGTCGTTCGCCGGTGTGGACTCGGAGATGCCGACGTAAGTTAGCCACTTGGACGAACTGTCGGTCGCAATGCGTGCAATTGTAAGGCTTTTCTCCGGTATGGAGTCGCATGTGGGTTTTCAGGTGGTGGTCACGGGTAAAACGCTTCCCACACTGCTTGCATTCGAACGGTTTCTCACCCGTGTGTGTTCGTTCGTGATTTTGTAAAACGTGCTTATACCCGAAGGTCCGATGGCAAATCGAACAGGAGAAAACTTTGTCCCGTGATGGATCCAATCCTCCCCGGGTTTTGCGACCCGAGGATTCGGCCGACTTCCCACAGCTACTGCCGTTGGACGGTGGGGATGCCGTATCAGTGGGTGATGGGGCCTCGTGGGTAATAAGTTCCACACCGCTACTGTTTCGCCGCTCGCGAGCCCCCTTTCCGTCCACCAGCTCCTTCACCAGGTCCATTTTCTCGCGTTCGATACTGCTACTCTCTTTACGGTTACTGAGGCTGGCTTTATTGGACTTCCGGACACGGGTCGTCACCGGTTTGCCCACGCCAACACCGACGTCTGATCGATTAATGCTACGCTCTTTCTCGTCTTTTTGAAGCCCCAGGGGCCCTGGTAGGTCCAAGAAGTTCTTGGAGCTCGGGGAGTGTTGGGACGAGTGATGGTGTTGCGCCAAGTTGTTTAGATTCAGGTTCCCACCCGTGACCGGCGAGGACGCCAGGTTCCGAGCATGGGCCGCACTAGACTGAGCTAATTTGGACCACGTCAAAAGCGCCTCTTGTTGTGACATCGGGAAGGGATAACTCAAATTTTGTCCCCCGTGGCCCGACAGTAGAGAGGAAAGATTGGAGCCGGGATGCAAAGACAGAGGTAAAACACCCGCTGCTGCGGCCTGGAGACTCGCCATCAGCGCGGGGAGAGGTAAGCTAGCCGGGCCAAGACCCATGCTGGCACCAAACAAACCTGCAGCCACAGCTTGGTGGTGTTGTGACGCGAACAACGCAGCCGGCAAGGGGGAATACTGGCCATGGTTACCGGTACTCTGGACGTGGGCTGTGATGGTCGGCGGTGAAGACTGTGAGCCGGAGCCACCACCCACACCTAGCCCCGGTGGAGCCGCGCTGAGACTCTTCTCGGAGCCTCCTGTGGAAGGGTTGATAGGGGTCGTTCGGCGGAGCGCGCCATCCGTTTCGGGTCCTTCCTTCATTCCGCAGCCGGTACCGCCCGCTTTCACACCTTCGAAACAAGGAAAAGAAAGACAGAAACAGGGAAATGAGAAGTCGTTCACGAGCACAATTTAATCTCTTCGCGGATTTCCTAAGACAGCCTTTAACACGGAAGTTCCTTGCGGAAACTTTATTTGTTGCAGGTATGATTCTGCTCAAGGAACCACAATTCTTAGTCTAGTATTCCTAACAGAGGCGAGTAATGTTTAATTACCGGACGTTGGCCCACATGAGGACCCTGATAAGCACACTGCCATCGAATTGTTGTTCTTTTTACTTAACGTCACAAGAATGCACTCACTTAAACGTTTTAATCAAAACTAAGTAATGGCACTAATTTGCGCAATAAATCCGTTATCTTCTTATGAAGCTTTCAATCCGTTTGTTTCCTCGAAAGCAAAAAATTCGTTATCACCCAAACTGCTCACCGGTCCAGTTTCTAAATGCATTTCCGAGTAGCAAAACTGTCACAACACATTTTTTTACCACGGTTGTAACGTAACGTTAAAAAACTAGACAACTAAATCGAGGGGAGTTTTTTTCGAATTTTGTAAGGTCCCTTTTTAGCGCTTGTGTTGACTCACTGGGCATAAATTCCATAAAGGAGCTCTGTCCTAACACAACTTGTGTTTCGCACGCGTTAGACACATGTCCTTCCTCGCACCCAGCGCGCCACCGACTACTGTCCTTTCACCCGAAAGTCCCCCAAAAAATTCGCCCCCCTTTGCACCGCTGTACCGTAGCGCTGGATTGCAATAGGGTGTGGAGCTGTTCCTTCTTGGCCTTCCGAGCTTTCTTAGCTGGCCCTTCTATCCGTGCCCCTAACTGGGTAGTTGCATCCTACCTAAAAAGCGGAATCTTTTGCCTTATCAAACGTTAGGAAAGGTGAACCGAAGGAAAAACAACCCAAAGGCGGACCTTAGGTTGTTACCCAATCAGAAAGGGTAAACAGCTTTTCTAACGCAAAAAAGGGTTGACTCATTCGTTTTTATATCAGCAAAGCTTTCAAGACGTTATTTAACCATGACTTTTTCTTTTTTTTTACTTCCCCTTTTCTTTACTATTTGGACGCCATCGACCGGCGTCCAAAACTTTTTCTTAAGAAGAAATCTGTCAGAAAAGAGTGAAAAGCCCTTATGGGAGCCTTGCAAGAACTCGTGGTCTTCTACGAATTAAAGAAGTTTTGACTACATACTTGTAAAAGGAGAACCAAAAAAAGGAGAAAATTTCAAGACAAAAAGACGGATGAGATTGCCGGCACGTGGCGACAGCGGATTCCTCCTCCTCCATAAAATCCCCCTCGTTTCGAAAAAAAAATCTTCACATATACAGTATTACCGATGAAATCGGTCATGATTGAACTGACCCTCGTTTCTTCTGCTACTCTTGAGCTCGGGATCCACAAAACCGGAACCATCTCAAGCTCGAATGTAACATCATTCTTTCGTAGGAACTTTGGACTCACTTCCTATACTTCCCCTAGACAAGAAGCTTTAGTCTGCAAAGTTCGGAATTGTGAAACTTAGATTTTCCTATCTGAAGCATTGAGCAACGTTTCCTTCCTTACAAATAGATAAGATTGCTGCTATCTATTACCCAAACGTAGACTGTTGTCGAGACCTCAACGCTAGTGCAAAAGACAAACTCTTTTTTCTTTCGGCCGCCCCAAAAACCACCTACCATGCTACGTGGAAGCTCCCCAAAAAGGCTCTCATTTGCATAATTCGATGTGGGGGACCAATAGCAGCTGATTATTCAGACACTGATGTTCTGGTTGCAAAGGTACAAAAAAGGGGGGGGGGGGGGAAGAAACGTATATGCCTGTAGTAGCAGTGAACTAACGACCTAACACGTTCAATTTCCCCATATTCTATCGCTATCGCATACACAATCGATCCTCTTGCTAGTACTTCCCTTTTTTTCTCCCTTCCCCCTTTATGTCCATGTTCTAGCCATATATAATAGAATATAAGCCATTGTCCATTGTCCATTTCATTACCATCGCGCCCCCTTTTTACCCATAGCTCGGTATATCCCATCCAATGCATGCTTCTATATGTATACATGCTTAGTTCGACTAGTAGTCCAAGCACCAAAGGGGGGGGGAGGCCTTTAAGGGGTTACTTGCACGGAAACGACCAATAGTAAGCTTACGTTATGCTTTCAATAATATCCCCAACAGAAAAAGAGCGTATACACTATATAGAAACGCTCTAGCTATAAAATTGCACTTTTCCGAGTACCACATTTATAATATATTAGTACCACTCTGTATAAAAGAGATCCACAAGAACTATTTTTTTACGACTTGGAACTAGAAGAGTTGGTTATATATGGGGGGGGGACAAGTTAGACCGAGATGGAGAGAAAAGAAAAAAGTCTGAAACTAAAGAAGGCGACCACAAAGCAAATATATAAAGGTTTCTTTCTCAAGGCTTTTGTTGTGTAGGATGTTCGATCCCTCATCCATCACATGATATTTAGACATGTTGCGTTTTAAATACGAGGCGTGCTATGAACCCCCTTCGACTCTTATGTAACGGAAACTCGTGGAGTTCAAAGATCTTGAACATGATACCTTTACAATATTTAAGAAATTCCACTCGAATTAGGGTACCACTATACTTGCGCAATGTGATCTCTATACACTAAATCTTGAAATTTTCGGGGGAGGGATAACGTAAAGATTAATGTATGCAAACCACAATGCAATAGAGAGGACCGACAACCTTCGTAATGTGCTCTTTCGACTATGAGTTATCGTGTACTACATTCTTAGGTAAGAAATCACCTTGTGCCCCTGCCAGCGCTTGTGTTCTTATCAAGCGTTACTCTTCCATAGGACTAACATTAAGGCAGGGTAAGGGATGCGTTCTTTGACTATCCGTTGAGCGTCAAGGTTCTTACGAGGCACATTTCGCAACCCCCTCCTAAGCCCCTCTCCATAAGTTTGAAAGAGGCCCAACCTATCTCAGGCCTAAGACATTTGGCAATTCCCAAGGCCAGCCGCGAACGCAACATTTCCATCTATCCTTTTCTGCCTGACAAGACGCCGCACCGAGGTTTCGGCCGTTGAACCTTTCGTGTTTACTGAACAAAACCAAGAGAAAAAGAAAAAGGCAACCTGAGCACAATGTGCACACATGCGAGTATGCTACCTTTTACCTTTGGAATTATGTACCCCCCCCCCATTACCCCCGCCACTTTTCGAAGCGCGCAAGCCCTAGCTTGGACAATGAGTCTTTAGGTGAATTATGGGCATATTGCATATGCGTCAACCCTTTTTCTTGGTTCAAGCCCTAAACGCATGTTTGGCCGCGTCACCGCAAAAGTTGGGTTGTGTCCACAGTCATTGGGTGCGCGATAAGAAAGAGGAGGGGGTGTCCGAAAGGATTGGGATTGGGGGAGTGTACCATTCAGTAGCGTCAGATTCATCAACGTCCGACGATTAGGAATGCTAAGTAACGAGGGGGTTTGTGGGGACGAATTTCGGTCACGCAAACGCACGAAAGCAAAGATCGAGCGCGGTGTTGCGAGGATAAACAACGCAGCGCGCTGTGAATGACCACCACAGATCGTTATAAAAGTTGGGGCATGCGCTTTTATAAGGAGTTTTAACCCCCCTCTGGACAACCTGCGGCCCACACAAGAGCACATAGGATCGGTATCAATGTTGTATACGTAGCTGAATACAGTTGGGTCTGCAAAACCATGGCCGTGTACGAAAAGCGAACAAAACAGCTTGACCGATACCAACAATCTCTTTTCAAAGAGAAAGAAAGATAGGGAGGCTTTATATGAGCAACTGCTCGTTTGCGGCTGGGTGGGAGGATTTTGTATTTAGGTCTGTATCTGCACTTCTAGCGTGGGAAATGGAATTGGTCAAAGAAAATACAGAATTGGCATTCCTTGGTAACGCTGCACAACAGTCGCGTCATGTCGACTGAAACAAAACCCGACAAACCCTAAGATTGTATCTACGAATGTTTCAAAAGCCTTCCATACATCCTTGGCAACACCCACCTTTTTTATTTTAGATGAACCACATTATGAAATTTAATTGCGAAAATGTTTAAAATATGGTCTTTTTTGTTTCATCAATACAATGATCAGGAACTACTTTGAAAATTCGTGAATTGCTTTGAAAATATCAAGCGTTTTTAAGACCTTTGCAGTACATAAGTGTGAGACCAAAGAAGAACGACTCAATCCGAAAAGCGTTATTAAGTTGCGTGGAAGGTTGGTCGAATATTGCGTTATAAGTTTTAGAATAGAAACTTGTAGCATTCAGATGTAACAGTTTCTCTTTGTCGAAAGAGTTCGGGTGAGAAAGGAATAAAGTTGTCGAGCTACGGGCTATAAATCCACAACTATGGGGTTATGCGTAGAATAAGAGCCTGGGAATTGAATTTATGGAAAGAACCGGGGAAAATTGTATATTCGAAATTTCTCTATATATGGAAAGGCTATTTGATACGAGTTCAAATCTAAAATCCCAACCCCTGTGCTATGGAAGAGGACACAATCGTCTTCTATCCCTTGTACAATTCATGGGCCACATTTTGCATTTTCCCCCTTTGACATTAGGTATAGGAAGAGTGCCGAAATGCAACCCTAAACCCTGATATAGCCCTGGGAAAATGTTCGTCGAACGAGGCTTTAGACAAAAGCCTACACGACAAACTTATTCGCAGCTTTTCACAAGCTTGACAAGTACCAACAATGAAAACTGTCATGTGGCTGGCACGCAGAACGCTCATCGGGATGAAATTTAGGCTAAACACTTGAGAAATTTGAGTCTTGAAGAGTTTTTCGGGTAAAAGTTAATGGTTCGAGCATATTTTCCCCCTTGGAAAACGCATTGAGGTTAATGAGCGGAAGTGTTTGCGCATATTCGCTCAGCCGGCTCGGCTTCATATATGGTTCCTTGAACGCTACCAACTATCATCATCATCGTTAAGTTACGTAGGTCTGAACATAGCCGACAATGGAACTTTGGCTCTTCGGCTTCTAAACATTTGGATAGGGTGAAGAAAGTACGTTGGCTTCCGTCAAGTGATTTTTTTTTTCTTCTTAGACTTTATTCTTTTTCGGGTTTCTCGTATTCTTACCCCGCTGTTGAGAAACAAGGCGCGGAAAAAGCGTATGGAAGTTTATCTTGCGTAGTGAATAGTTTCTATTCTTGTGCTCTGGTTGGGGGCATCTGTAGTGGCCTGCCACTTACATAATTCCCCAACCATCAACCCGAGGACAACTCCCCCTTATATTCAGTTAAAAACCCGAACCCCTCCTTGACATCAGCATATAACTACTCAACAACACACAAGACTTGCATAGCCAAAGAACCATTTTCCCCAATAACTCTTATAGGAAAATGTCAATCCACGTCCGGAACCAATCGTCACTCTATATAATGCTGGTTTGGACAATACCAGTTCCGAAAAGCTGGAGTTGAGAGAGACACAATCATTCTGTCGCTTTGGATTCCATTCCTTGCTTATTTTTTTCAATCAAAATCTTCCAAACGCGACAATCGTACATATTCAGAGATGGCATTGTTGCAACCAAACGTCCAGGTGGTGAAGGATAGACACACATGCAAGTTGGTTAGGTGGGGTTAAAGAAAAGGGAGTTGTACGAAAGTTTGACAAGTCTGAATGCAGCTCGCTCCCTGTGATTATGAACAGTAGAGAATAACAGGCAAATGCGTAGGGTTGGTGTCTGTTTGACGCAATCGTGGCAGGCCCCAGCAATGCGTTTTGACTTCGGTGATATACTTCTCAAGTGGGTCACACGCACACAAGTCCGTTTATTCCCTCTTACTCCATATTCCCATTATTCTGCCAAACGACTTTTTCGGACGGTTCTACCCGACACTCAAGTTTCTGATTTAACAAACCTTAAACGAAATAAAATAATCCTCAGATTCACCTAAAATCTTCCCAAAACCGTTAAACTTTCCGCGCATGACGAACCTTGAGGGTTAAGATGCTTCACAAAAGCTCAAACGAGAACAACAAACATGTAATAAAACGCTGCCTAGAAGGGATAGCACATTGCTTAACGGAAAGAAAGGGTTTACTGAATGTGATCCTCAGCACCGAGAGGGAAAGTTTATGACTACGGTCACTAGCCAAGTTTCTAAAGGCGTTTTACAGTGGAAAACTGAGGACAAACTTCACAAACTGAAGTGATCTGCAAAACAAAATTTTCCGGCAACGTTCCTTTGTCAAATGGAGGCGACTACCTATCCCCTTATAAATTTGCGTTAAGTAAATTTCCAATCGGTTGACTTTTCCTTACGGAGGGTAAAGGAATAGATCGAGAATGTAAGGCATCTGGGAACGAAAGAAACATGGGCTGAGCTTCACGTATGAGAGAAGTCAAAAATCGTGGCAGCCAGTAGTTTTTGGACCATTTTTAGACACAAAGAGTAGGAGGTCCCTCAGCAAAAAAGGATTAGGCAAACGGGTTGCCTGAGTGGCATAACTGCTTGTAACGTCTTGGCCAATGGTTGCGTTTAGCGTACTGTTTTTTAGGAGCCAAAAGGGCTGCGAGCGAGTAGAAGCACGAGTTTGGTGAGCTTTTTGTTCCCTGGGAAGTCCCCTTTTTTAGTTGCGGTAGGGTTAGCTTTCCGCACCCTTTTCAGCCTCGAACGGCTATTGGTTCATCTCGTTTTTTAGGCAACACGCGCTCGTTTTTTGGAGAGGGCTCGAGTTTTTTAACCAAAGCAAGCTACCACCGCTGTCTCAATAGAAAACCACAGCAGCTCCTTCTTGGGGCACGAGCAATTGGATTCGTGGAGGGCAAGGGAGGCTTCCTTACGTGCAACAATTGGGACCGACACCCTACTCTCCTCTCGTCTTTACCCCATCCACCCATTTTTACCACACCTATCGGCACCCCTGCTTAACCTTACTATTTTTGAAAGCTTTTTAAGGGTAAGAATGACAAAAACCTTAGCCAAAATGCGGGCTTAATGTGCGCCGATATTTCTGCCTGTCACCTCCTTTTTGGCTCTAAGCCCTTCCTTTTTCAACAACTTAGTCTCTCTTTTTCCCTATCTAAAAAATAGAGGAAAAAAATTTACTCGGCACCCCCTTATGGTTTCTTTTCTACCCGAATCAACACATACAATGCCAAGGCCCCCTTTTCTATATATGTAACCAATGGTACACGTGGGCAAAGATATATAAAAGCAGTTGGAGAGAAGTAAAGCAATCGTCACAATTGTCATGATTTTTTTTCGCTTCTTCACCCCCCCCCCTCCCGTTTTTACAAGAACCCCCTAGTTTTTTAGAGGGGAAGCCAAAATTGAGTACCAAAGCTGGCCAACCGTTGGTTTGTTACAAAGGTAAAAAGTATGGTGCGCCATAAGTTTGCTGTGCTTTGCACCCGGCACGAGTTGTTATATACAATCACAGATTTAGACTTTTTTTTCCATTTCCAGAAAAAGCTTCGAATGCTAGGGGAAAAAAACATAGCGAGAAATAGAAAAAAAACTCCCCTTTTACCTTCATGCTGATCGTTTGGATTAAAAGAAATCGAGAACGGTCACGAGCTTAGCACGTTCCAGCCCGAACAACTGCATGATTTACTACGCGATCCATTTTTTAGGCGTTTTTCTATACTCGACACTATCCGAGCTTTGTAAAAATACAAAATTTATGCAGAACATTAATAAGAAACACTCGTTTCAATATTTACGACAAATTTAGCATTAGACATTTAGATGCTATTAGAAACAGATAATAAACGAAAAAAAATATTTCTTCATTCTCTTATATTTTTATAACCATTCATATATTATTCATATATTTTATAACCATATTTTTATTAACTTCATTCTTTTATAACCATTCGGTGTCTTTCTTCGTTTGGAGAAGATACTAAGGATTGAAAGCAGACGATTTGCAGAAACTTAAAGCTCTCACCTCTTTCACCAAGTGCTCAAAACGCAACATATCCTTATTTTCCTTACGACAACTTAATATCAGCCCTAACTTGTTCTTGAAAGACGTTCCTAGTCCAAATTCGCTTTACTTTCAGAGAATTGAAAAAGAAAGAGTAAACAAAGCCAGATTGAAATACAAATTGCCATTCTTGAAAAATAAGTTCAAGCTCAAAACTTATGTTAGGTACTGCATTTTAAGACTCTTCTAGTTACTTCACAATGTTAACACTTTTTACTAAGCCTTTTACTTTTGCTGTCTTTCCATTTTGGGTACGTATTCAATCATATTAGCGATTATATTTACCAGAAAAAGGGAGAATAACAGGGAAAGCACAACAAACCCTCTCGGTTTTAGAAAGTCCATAAGGAAAGCTACACGCTCCCTAAGGAGCGAGCCTAGCTACTGTTTGCATTTCGGCTTTAAAAATGAATTCTAGAAGGGGGCAAAAAGCTTTGGAAACACAGACTTACCTACAATGGCGCGGGCGGAAGTCTTCGCTACGAGTGCTTGGATTGCGGTTGAGAGTGAAGCTGTGCTAAGGTAGCGCCAACGGCCTTCATCAGGATACGCAATTCAGTACTAAGATCATCTAGGCTCTTTTTAAGGTTTGATAAACGCGCACTGTGAGCAGACTATCTCCCTCCACTTATCAAACTTCAGTCAAACCATCGCACTTCCAGGGGTTCCCTCATTAAACTGGGATTCAGTGTTGGGTGGAATTCAGTGTTTGAAAACCGATTTAGCCAAACTTTTCCGGGGCTTCATCAGAAAATTCGTGCGCCTAATACCGAAGAAAAGAAGAAAGAGACAAACGAACTCTATCAGTTCACCTCACTTGCTGCACTAAAACCATAAATAACCACTCGTTCCCGCAACCCTTAGCTCACTGGTGGAAGACCTCAACTTGTTATCGCTAACCCGTGAAACACCGCGAGTGTAAAGTTTTCCCGAACGGCAGCAAGCAAACTAACAAGGAAGTAGGTCGAGTCCCTCACAAGGATTGCGAAAGCAAATTGGCAAGGGTACTGGAGTAAGTCAAGGATATCTAAGGGATTCTAGCGTTCGGGAAGGCATAGAAACTTGCTGGGTAACCGTGTATACGCAAAAGTAGGCCTGGTTTGAAAAGAAAGGGGCGCATGGGGTGGGTGTACCCAAGTTCTATACACTCTTTTCCCACCCTCTCTCTACAGTGCATATGTGGGTGACGTTGCACCGCACACACATATACACGCAAGAGGTAGCACAGACACAAGAGGGACACCCACATGTTCCCCAACCCCGAAAATTTTGCTGTGTGTAGGGGGAAGAAACAGTCTTGGCAGGCCACGCCTTTTCTTCTCTTTTCCCTTTCTTTCCTATTCTTTGTCTCTCCTTTTCGTATCTTTGGCGATTGGGAAAGCGAAAACAACTTTTAAGGAGCCTTGCAACTATTATCGGATGGTTTCCTACATTTCCCGAATACTTTGGCCTCCCTTTTCTTAAGAGGCCTCAAAACCCGAAACCCCCAAGACTATCCCGAATACCGTGACGTCATATGTAGGGTTTCGCCCTACTTTTGGCCCATCTTTGCCGAAATGGGTTAAGACATGTTGGCTTTGAGGCCACCTTTGCCAACCCAGAAAGGTGTCGGTAGCCTGAAACGACGATAGCGGAACAAACATCACATAACATAATAAAAGTCCGTGTCATCTTGAACCTCTTCAGCCTCGGGGAAAAGTTAACGGGTAGTACGAGAGTTCGGCAAAATGTCTTGCGAACGTTTTGACGGAAGGGTTCTTCCTGACAAGAGGGCTCAAAATCTTTTGGAAGAAAAGGGCTCAACGAGGTCGGGGGAGGCTTACGACAACAAAGCCATTAAAGCGTAAATTGTTTTATGGCTTGTGCCTGCCTGATGCGAAGAGTCTAGGAGTTCGTTAAACTCCCGAGTTTCTAAGGGGTTAAAGCTAGGGAAAAGTAGGGGATTCGCAGACTTGAAACTTTTGCGGACGCTAAATAGCAAGACCGAGGAGTAAAGTTGATACATTACTGAACAATCCCGCCCTTGGGAACGTATAAAAGCTTCTAGGCTCTGTGAAGTGTATACTTTCACCATATAATCTTTATGTCTGTAATACCGTAGGCCACGGATGAAAAACACCAGCTCGGTGACCTATTATATAATCTTTCCAGAACCTGAACCGCAGCAGCTTTACACGGTTAGACGATGATGATATGCTCACATGCTTACTCGGCTCAGCGCTGACGAAATTTTTCCAACCAGCCTTACTCGAAAACGGCCTTGGAAAAGTGAACAGGCAAAAGGGAGATTGTCCATCAAAAAAGGAATTTATACTTAGGTGCATGAGAGAAAACGCGAAGGAAGTTAACACCTCAATGCCTGGTGCTTAACATCTTTGGCTACGGTGGTTAATATACACATTTCATGTTCGAAACTCCCACTCCATTCAGTACAGACTTTGAAATTCCCTTCAAGCAATATACTATGGACATATGGTCAGAATTTTCATGTATGTAGATACACCTGAAATGTGTCAAATTTACTCTAAATTCGACGAAAACCCATTGAGCTCGAAATGTATGATATGTGGAAAAACAATAATAAGGTATGTAATGATGCGGCCTTATGTCTAATGACACTGAGCTAATGCCAATAGGATTTCACAGCTTGCAACAGGAAAATAAGACTAATTTTCGATGTAAAAGCACGATTTCAGAAGGGAATAGCACAGTTCTAGTCCGCAGTATATAATGTGCGAAGTGAAACGCAACTGTTTCATAAAATACTCGTTTATATTCCTTGGCAAATTTTTCAACGCTAACTTTCCTATCCAATACACAACAGTTTGCTCTTTTTCTATATATTTGTCTGACAAATATCGTAGCGAAACGCAAACATTAAGCTGCCTTATAAAATTGGAAAAATACAAAATAAACAATCTTACTACAGGGCACAAGAAAAAGATGTTTCAAAAATAGGCACAAACCTACGTTGAAATTTTGGAAAAAAATAATACGAAAACGTTGGAAATTAATGTGACTAAAATTTTTGAATAAATGTGGAGCTACTTGTATGTTTGAAATGGCCAACCCTTATTTCCATTGTTGCAAAGTTTTGGCGCTCAAATTCGTAAACAAATCCCCACAGGTAACGTGTGGTTCTTACAACCAAGTTAACCGTCAGCGAATTTCGCGCAGATTCGTCACTTTGTTCAACACAGACACACGCAGTCATCAAGACTTCTACCCTGACTACGCTTTACGAGATATTTTCTACAGGAGCCTTAAAGGTCTCGTTATGGGTGTAATCACGTTTCTACATCGTCATCAAGGGATCTTATTCAGTACCTCTCCTTTTCCCCTGGTCAGGAAAGAAAACCTGTCAAGTCCAAGGGGTTTTCGCATAACCGAACGAACGGAACGAACCTTTTCTTCCCTCCCTTAGCCTTCGAAAACGCCAAAGGAAACTTTTGTCCGTTAAATTACCCAAAACTCGTTTCATGAGCCCAAGCTAGCCGGCCTGAGTACAGGGATGCCTCGGGGCTGAAATTGTTTACATGTTCCCCGAGAAACGTACGTGTGTGTGTGAGTGTGTGTCTTGCATGGAAGGCCTAATAGGGGCTGGACTTGGGGAAATGCGCAATCTTCAAACTGAAGGCCCCTTCCTTTTTCTTTTTACCCCATTCTTACCCCCCTACGCAACTATCTCTCCCACCCTTTCCACATCCCTCCCACCCACGAAATAACCCACAGCAGCTAGACCAAGTTCCAAGCTTATTTCAGCAAACCGTTGACCCCAATTCCTGCTTGTTATCGCCTTTTTCATTTTCCCTCTTGCTTAGCTCATCTTCTTTACGCTTCCATTGCCTTACACTTCACTGCTAAAAAGCTTGCCGACTCTTCTTTTTTTAAAACTTGTATATCCTTTAATATGAACTCTGTTACAACCACAAATCAGCCAATCATAAGCACAAGTTACCAACGTTTACTATCTCTACATGATTGAACAATTATGAGTCTATTATATTTGTTATTTACTTTTCTTAGTCATTACTTTTTAGATTCAAACTGTATCATTATACGTTATTTTGTTTTCTCAACTTAATTAAGTTTATTTCAAATAGTTATTAATAAACAAATGGTTGTTTCAGAAATGGTTCTCGAAGATTAATGTCTATAGATCACTGGTCGCTGGTTTTTTACGAGTATGGAAAAATATGACAAGGCCGCCACGTGCTACGTCAAGGAAAAAACCTTCGGTAGCACTTAATAAAAAAGGGAAGTCCCGCGACCAGAGGAAGCTTTCCCCCTCCTTTGCCATTGAAACTCGGCTTTTTTGTTCCTCACTTTTTTCAAGGGGGATGTCGTAAAAAAAGAAGAAATCTACTACGTCACGAGCCATGACGTCAAAATTATAGAGGGAATCCCAAAACATGCCTGAAAAAAAAACTTGCTCTTACACAAGGACACTTCTAATATCTCTTTAATCTTCTTTCGCTTTTTCAGGAATAGTTTAAGAGATTGAAATGAAGAAACTAAGAAAGGTTAGGAACACAGCGGAGGTGTGGAAAATATTCACAGAAATTTGGTGAATTTTTGGCACAAAAAAAAGTAATGGAAAGGGAAAAGTAAAGAATGACCATCTGCTTTGAAGTCATTTGACATGAAAGCGAACCGGTTAACATAGTTCGGCACATCTCCAAAGAACTTTTTCCCAATTCCCTTAAAGTGACCACGCCGGTCAAGAAAACGGGGAAATTTTCTAACTCGCATCGGCGCAGTTTCAACCCTAACGCCTCGTCCTACGGTCACATAAATCGATCAACGCAAGTCTTCTCTTTTTCTCCTCTTCCTCGCTTCGCTTTTACAAGTTTCGAGTTCGACATTCGCTTCACCTCTGCAAGTTTACCATTCTCGCTGCTTGGACGCTACGAGCTGCGCGTTACAATCAGCGCATGCTTCCGCACGCATTCGAAGCTCCTGTTAGACGCACCTTACACGGCTTTTACCAGCCTCAATTAACACTCCCATGGGTCCTCCTTTAGTAAGCCCTGTCGAAGAAGGTCTATTACTTGAAGCCTTTTGTTCAGCATATATGTGTCTCTTTCCATTATTTTACTTACAACCTACGAAATGCTGCAATGTTACTTTGTTTATTTTCAATAGGATTAAGCAATTACGATAAGGAAAATTTTGGTTGCATTGTCTCTTTTCTGTCCGTAATCACAAACGCCACGTTTCCTTTCTTTCGACCCACATGACTCAGGCAGTCTCCGACACACAAAAAAGGAAAGAAAGACTTCCTGTAGCTAATTTCACAAATCGAGTCCTATTTACGTCCTTTGATAGAAGACATAATTTCCTGATGACTTTGCGAAGCTGTGTCAGAGAGGCTACAACATTCAGACTGTTTGTGAAAATACTGCAGCACGGTTTATGAAATCGTTTGTCAAGCGCGTTTTGTTTCATTTTCATCATAGGCTTGGTCTTTTTGTTGATTTTTAATTAACGTTGCCAAAGTGCATAAAAGAACTTTAACACAAGGAAAATTTGGTTACATGATTCAGCTATTTCTTTAGATGGGAATTCCTTAGGTTACGTTGGACCAAGATGTTTTTGCGATGTACCCTGTGCGAAAACGGTTGGCAAGTCCACTTACGCTTTACAACCACGACTTCACTATGCAAATTAGGACGTATGGTCGCGTCCGAAAAGGGCTCGAGCATCAGGCGAAATTGAAACCGTTGGCGACAAGCCTTTTTCTCTTGAGAATAAAGAAACTGACAAACATGCCAGGGTGTCTGTAACGACTTTTCGCTATTGACCAAATGACACCAGTAGTTGTTGAGCAAAGGATGTTTTCGTCCTCGTAAGTATTGCCTCTGACGGATACGCTGAAACAAACCGAATTGTTCCTTGTAAGTGTTTCTTCCCCCTGCTTCAGTGGACATTTTCTTCCCTAAGATTGGAATTCCTAACTAAGGGCTAAAACTAAGGAAAATCCCTGAAAATCCCCGGAATTGTAATAAAGTACTAGCAACAATGAAAACCGGATACTTGGAACAAGATGACGGATCCCATAATACGTCCATAATCGGTGTATATGGTAGCGCATAACCCCCTGTATCACCTGGCAAGTTATACAGTACTTTATGTAACCACCCCGTGTATTCACCCCGGGGTGAAAGGATCGTAGCGACCGCAGCTGAGGGCGTAAATGCGGAATGGAAAAAAAGGGGTTGCGTTGGTGGAAAAGGATTGAAAGCGAGCGAGAAAAAGAGAAAGAGGAGCTTTGGAAGCTTAAAGCAAGGGTGAATTCTTGTAAGAGGAATCTAACTTTGCCGGCCAGATGCGTTGCCATAGGAAAAAGGGGTTTTCAGGAAGCTTCTGTCCATTTCAACCCCTTAGTTTTCTCTGTCTTATTCACCGAAGAGTAGGTGGACTCCGGCAGGGGGTGTAAAAGGGGTTACGTGAGAAGAGTTGAGGGCCGTGCCCAATTTTTCGTGGTCTGTAGATTGAGTCGGCGTTTTCCCGTATATCTACGCTGCGACCGAAAACTCGGCAGCAGACAAGACCAATTTTATGTCGTAAGGGGAGAGCAGCTGGTTCTGTAAAAATGGAGAGATCTAACCCAAACGAGGCTGCTTTCAAGTGAGGATATATGAGGATATATGGATCTTCCTCCCACTATGCAATAAAACCATTTTGCCTGCCTACTGCAGAGTAGGAAAGGGTGCTGCAATTTCAGTCCTAAACCTTTGGGCTCCGTTAACCAAAAAACAAAACTTTTCTCCACGCATAAAAGTTCTTTTACTTTCCATTTCAACTGTTGTCGGCAATTATGTTGCGAATAAGGTCACCAGACTGACCTTGCCAAGACAAACTTGAAAATATCAGCTTGCAAGGACCCCCACATTCGCAAAAATTGCCAGCTTCCTGTCTTTGTCGAAATTTGGCGCCAATTTTCCACACACAACTGCCATTTGACCTGTTTCAGCCCCAACATATTCTTGACAGTATAATGAGCTATATGCTACTTGTCACAAACTCCGAAAAGGATCTCGAAATACTAGTTTTCTTTGAAGACAAAAAATAATTTGGACGTAGATAAAATTTGGACAAAGTTATAACTTGTAAGTTTTCGTTATGGTTATTCACGAGCAATAAAAGATAATGCGTCGCGATGAAAAAGCACTTACATGTGATAGCCCACAAAAATAACAAAACATTAATGCAAGAACTGAATAAGAAAACAACACCAAGACGAATTTGACAAACTCTTTGTCTTCAGGGAATCTATTACTTTTATATACTTCGCTGAGATTGTTTGTTTTGATTTCTAACATTTAAACCAAGTAGTTTCTAAATAGATTTATATTAGGAACGTATATTTATTTACTTATTTTATAAGATTTATGTTACATTAAAGAACAATTTTGCCTCCAGTGGTCTAATGTAATTTTACAAGAGGCATGCAAAGTAGACAACAACGCATTCGAATATATCGTGTCGTACGATTTTTAAATTCACTTAACTTTCTTTTGATGAGAATGGAATTAAACCAATTCCGATCATGTTTAAGCTTCCATAGGTAATTTTAGTTGAAGCGTTATAAGTCTATCATGAAATATGATAAATAAACCCATATTTTTCGTCGTAAAAACGATATTATTTATGTTGTATGATTTGAGGCTGTTTCATAGAGCAATTTTACTTTGTGCACTTTGGAAAAATGAGAAACCTAGTCCAAATAATCACGAGCCTCTCCTATGCTGAGCTGGAAACCCATCCACGTTTTTTCACTAACCAATACTTTGCAGTTAGAACCTCACATTTCATGTTGAATTTGACTCATCCCTCTAAAAAGATACCAGGAGACTTGGAATGAAATCCAGCCGAACGTGTATCAGGCTATTAAGAATAAACTATAAGAGACAAAGCGCGTAATCATTGTGAAATTTGGCAAGATTAGTTGTCCATAGGATTCGTCATGGCCATCGCAGGAAGCAGCTGAAGACAAACTCTGACCGAAGTATTTTGGCGCAATCTAATCAGCGTGTTTGCAATTGACGCTCAATCTGCGCAGCAAAGGCTAGCACGATTGGTCGCCTCCCATGACCTGGCAGAAATTTCGCACACCCCCTATGCTTTTGCGCAGATTTTTGTACCTCAGGTTGGGATGCATTTCTCTCATTGGCCTCTGGGATGCTGTGACCTAGTTCGACCCTCGCTAAGGGGTCATAGCGATTGGCACAAATTTGCGAATCCCTCATGCGCGTTCTCTCCCTCGGGTCACTTGCGACTTTGTCACGATACTTCATCCATCAGTGCTTGTCCCCCCTCAACTGCCACCCTTCTTCCTACCTAGAAATAACTCATCGTTCTTTCTATACGCAGACAAAACCCCCACTTCGCTACCCAAAGAGATGCAACCCCTCTTTGAACGTGCTCTTTCACTCCCCTCACATGACCCAATTTTATTGATTTTTAACTCCTGCGTCCCAACGACGTATGTGGCTATCGATCCAGTCCTAAGAACCAATTGAATGACTTGGCCTCTTTGCTCTGTGTATCTGGTAACGGGGGTGGTGGAACTGGGATCAGCATGAAATACGACCCAAACTTCTGAACTCCAACTCAATAAAAAAGGGACAATTTCGTAATGAGAGGTTTGGGATTAAAAGTCCTCGTGACTGCAATTTTTGGAGAAAAAAGCTCAATGAGCCTTCGCGACAAATGACAGAAAAGTGTCCATCCTTTGATGCAAGTGTGCCAATATTACTGAACGTGCGGCAGGTAAAAAGGATCAAAGAAAGGGCTAATTATTCCCTTACCTGCACCGTATAACGGTTAAGAAACCTTAGCTATGCAGCCTGAGGAACTAATAAGGCTACTTTTCCCTTTTTAGTGTAATTCGTCTATTCACGTGAGCTGGGAAACCTTTCGCACCACTTCCCAATCACGTAATAAACACGTCTTCTCTCATTACTCACGGAAGAGCTCAGCGAATTGTGTCAGCTTCGATTTGAATAAGTTTCAAAAAAGGAATACATAAAAAGCAGAAATACAGGAAATGTATTTGTTTACTTGCAAGTACCCGCGTACTATCATATAAAATTTTTCCTTTGTACTATTTATACTTTATTTAATGTTTTGTCTTTATAATTTGGAATATTTTGGTTCAACGGAATATTTTCAATTTTGTAAATACTTGCATTACTAAAAAGAAACCAGTAACTCTAGCGTTGAAAACTCCCCCGGTCGAGGCGTTATAGTGGCACGATTGAGACGTCAAACTTACTAATTGCTTTTTCACGTATTTGTTATATTACAGTTGTAGATAAATAGTGACAGTATGTTAAAGCACCGTCACAAGGAAAGGGTCTCAATTACCAGCTATAATGCATAGAAAGGCTATTATCCGTTTTCTCCCAAATTAAAATGAATTGAACATTCATAATGTCGATTTTTTTAGAACTCGTGAACGTAAACAAGATTTGTTTTGTGGATTAATCTTTGCGATAGCTTTCAAGTTAATAAATGCAGATTTTGAAAACTTTGGAAATAACAATAAAGCAAATTTTTGTACAAATTTCAATGCAAAATTTGAACTGTTAATGCGTGGAATATGTGCCCATGAACGCCAACAAGACATGCTAACGTCGTTTCTGAATTGCGTAGCAAATAAATAGAAGCCTTGAAAGCAGTGAAATCACCAAATCGAGCATTTTTTTAGCCAAAAGGCGAGCGTTAATGCAGGGTACATCAAAAGAAAGTGAACCTTTTGCCTGGTAAAAGTTGGAAAATCGAGGAACATTCACAAAAAGTCATCAAAAATTCGAAGGCAGTAGCGACAGAGAAAAGTTTGATTATATAGCCTAAATTTTCACACAAGTGTTTTGCGAAGAGAGAGTGAAAGGCTTAGAACATAAATAATTCACCCCTCACTGAATCATAAAGGCCTGTTTTTCTTCATAAAACCTTATAGACTCCTAAAACTCGTCCTACTCTTTGATTGTTAGACTAGACCTACTCGGTCTAGCCGATGGTCGGCAGTAACACACAAGTCCAAATAAGCCAATTTGCGAAGCACAGAAAGGGCAGGTGCTGTCGCACCTTTAGCTAATGTAATATGCATGAAAAGGGTTATTAGCTCTTGTAAACCGTCCTCGATAACATCCTTTTGGTCGTATTCCCTAAACAACCCCTATAATAACAGGTGTCCAGCTCAAAAAGGTAAAAAGGTTAGGCTTCTTCCAACCCTGTTACCCCCTCCTTTACCCCCCAAAAGGTTTCTTTTTTTTTGCCAGTTTGACGGACAAGACTGATTCCGAAACCGTAGTGACCCTTGGCCAGTTCTGTCTCCCCCAAAAAAGTGAAAGGTAAGAAGAGTAAAGGATCCTGGGTGTTGGGGGTGGGATACTTACCTATAACAGAAAACTTATCCACGTTTACTCTTCAGAAAATGAGATTCGTAATACAGAGGGCGGTTTTACACCACAACGGAAAGGAGAGTGTAAGCAAAGGGGTCAGTTGGCTGAAATGTGTCAGAAAACGAAATAGGAAAAAAAACTAAAGAATTGGCAGAAAGGGGGGCGGGGCACTTGGAAGGACCCGAAAATGGGAAACCAAATGAGACAAAGGGCAAGCCGAGTAACCTCACATTAGTCAACCTGCCAATGTGACTACGGAATTTTTCTTCGTCTTCTTCTTTTTTCCTCTTTGCGAAGGTCTAATCTCATAAGCCATGAAAACGAGAAAATCATCTCATTTTCAAACGCTTTGAAGTGAAAAGTTTTGGGTTTGACAACAGGAAATTATCTTTAGAACTTCGGGTCGTTACGTATAGAGCACGGAGAATGGGCGGTGCAAGAACGTTAGGGGAGAACTTCGGAGAATATAGTACCCTTTTATTGCGTCAAAGGGGTTGAAGTATCTCGTTTCTAAGAAAATCGATCAAGTTTTTGCATAGAGCAACCAAAGGATGCTGGACGTAAGGAGATTTTCCAAGTTCACCAACCTGCCAACCCAATCAAAGGTCATAGACATCTCTCACAACGAAGAACTTTTTTTTATATAGTACTTAGAGCCATCAACATCAACTCCTATTATATATTCTAAACACCGGATTGCCCTGAAGGGCAGCTATTTTTTGTTTCTCATTTTCTAGAAAGACCTTCAAAATACTGCTATGAAAATTGTTTGGCAATGGGACAAAGTAAGTAAGCAAAGAAAATGTGAGGTAAAATTATTTTACTTACACAGGGCCATTGCACTTGGTGTTGGAGTAAAGGGGAAGATAAAATATGCGTTAACCGGACATTAGGGTATGCCAAACAGAAGTGTAAGAAGTTGCACTAAGGGAAAGAACCATTTAGCAACACCTCGTGTGTGACACAACGTCACTAGTGTAAACACGTACACGCATCGCACACCCAGACGAGGTAAAAACTTCAAGCCAGTTTTCCGATAGGGGTTAAAAAAGAAGGAAAGTCGCTCTCCTTATCACTACTAAACCCATCTGACTAAAAACGGTACGCACTTGCAGGCAGCTTTCGCTCAGCTTTACTACTGCCGCCGTGGTGGTGGTGAGGGCGGATTCCTATGACGTTTCTCTTGCGCTAAGGCTGCGTCATACAGGTTCTTCTGTGCCACAGTACTATAATAGGGCTGGTGCTGCTTGCCACGCAACGGCTCAACTGCTTGCCGCTGGAAAAATGGTGGAAGGAAGATTGAGGCGAATTGCCTAATGTTAGAGCCTCTACGGATACAAAGGTGGGAGCTGAAGAAGACGCAAGAACATGTTCACATTGAACACAAAGGAATCAAGTTACTTGAGGCTAGGGCTTAACTGTTCGTCTACCCAACATCTTATCGTGGTTACCACAGCGAACCGCCGATAAATTGCAGACGAACATTTATTTTTCGCTATCTTCAAAGCTCTGTCCTTCCTTTTTCCTTCACACTGGCTGTATGGGATTATGGGGTTAACATAAGGGCTTAGCGTTAATTAAGTTGAAATTAGTTGAAGTTTTAGGGCCTGATGCAGTTCTATCATCTTACGTTTTATCAGACGATCACGGAGATTTTCGGAACGAATTTGAATCCGATACATATCCCTATATTAAAATGTTTTTATAGGTTTCCAATTACTTTGACGTTCGCAAAACACCATACCAAGCAAAATAGGCTCTGTTCTCATGGATCGCGAATACCTTTAAATGCTCGAAAAACGGGACATAGACTCTTTGATCGAGTTGCCCGAATTTCAAAGACTAATATTTGATAGGAATACCCATCTCGCTTGTTTTAGTCTGCAGGAACTATGACTTAATTTCGGAATGATACTCCGTAACAAAACCTGGAGTTGCTTTAAGGTAACTACTGCATAGGGCTTAGTTTTTTTGCGAATATTTGTAAGGAATTACTCTATAGTACAGTTGAAAGGAATGACAAGTAAGCCACACAGGCAGAAATGACAGGGAGGCGAAGTGCGTTCTTGTCAAAAGGTTAAAAAACCACTCTAAACCCTTGAATATCGCAAAATAAACTGGCGAACGTGCTTGTAAATACGTAAAACATATGGACTGTCTTTATGTAGACACGTGAGAACAAAAAAATATGCTACTGAAAGTAAAGAAAGTGCTCTCTTGACTGTAGGACGTATGAATACAAAATTGTCTTTGCCTGCTAGTGCTTTTGTAATCCGACTACGAAAAAGCTTTAGGTTAGTGCCTTATTATCCTTAGCGGGATATTTCAAGGCTACCTTTCTTGTACAAGGTAGTTTTATGTGTTGTACTAGACTAATGCTGTTTCTTCTTTATCTTAACTGCATGGCAAGATTGGATGGTTGGTTTTGTTTAAGCGAAAATTAAAATTTGGAGCAAATTTCGCCTCCCTTATCACCCGAATTGTGTTCTTGGCTGTAAGACTTTGACACTGCCTAGCAAATCTCACAAGTAGTTGTATTGAGCAATTGTAAGAACAAAAATTTACCTCACGAAAGAGAGAAACATCATAAACGAAGAGTTAAGCGAATTAATAAGTTACTTGTTTTTTCAAAGCATTGAAATACTCTTCTTAGGAAGTAAGGCTAACTCCTTAAAACTACGATGCGTAATGCCACCGCAGAGGCTCCAGTGCGTCCGACTCCAAGCTCATTTGGACGCTTCTGACTTCTGAGGTACAATGTATTAATAAATTTAGATTTTTCGCTGCCGAGTAAAACGATAAAAACCTGTAACTAAACCAAAGCAATACATAGAAAAAACTGCAACTTCATGTTTCCTTTTTTAATTCCGTCGTGGAATGTATTAATAACTTTCTTCAAGGTAGATGATATTTGGACCACATTTTCAAAGGGACAAATTTCAAGAGTTTCGTGAAAGTTTCAATAAATATAATTTGCGATGACTCTTGAAGTTATTGCACTTTATATCAGACAATGAGGTTAACATACTTGGGTATCTATGCTGCGCTACACTGCACTGTATTGCGGAATTTTTATTTCTTTATCTAACTTCCAATACCATTTTTTCCAATGAATAAAAATGGTAGCTGATACACAGATCTTCTCCTTTTATCCTGCTATAGAACAATGCATGTAAAGAAACCCCTCTTTAACGGATACATGTAACAAAATTTGAAGTCAGAATATTATAATTTATGGAGAAGTTCGGAAATGGCCGTTGACTAAATGACAGCTCATGCATGCATACTCATCAAAAAGTAACCCACGTGAGGAAAAGGAATGGCGCCAGGCAATTAGCGTGAAATTCAACTTTGAAAGAAAAAAAAGAGCAACAGTGTGCAACGAGAGGCGTCACCCTGCCGTTTAATTCTCCTAAACAAAAAATAATTACAAGACAAAAGTATATTTTCACAGCAAAATGCACTTCCGTAGGTGGATTCTTTGAGTTACCTGATCAGCGTTCCAATATAACAGTTTATCGTAATTTTCTTAAATTTTACAAGTATTCGTAGTGTAATGTTGCCTGTTTAAAGAAGGCCATGTCAAATATTATATGTCAAATGTTAGCAGACCTTGTCAAAATCAAGGGAACTTAAAGTTAATTTACATTAAATTAAAAACGAGTTTTGAATAATTTTAAATCAGGTAATCTCCTTTTTAGAAAAATAAAAAACCTACGTCACTTTCATTTAGTCCTTCTATGTTAAAGGTTTCGAAAATTAATTCGAGTTTATCAGAAATGACTTAAACTGAAGCAAAATTCAATTCAAAGGATTGACCCTGCTCAGATCAAGTGTGTAGGCTTCTGCTGTTGCTGATATTATAACCATAGAAACGAAGAACCTAGAATTCGTTGCTTTTAAATTATGCATATTATGACAATATTTAATCGGAAATTCGCACATTTACCCGAAAAATGTTTCTAAAAATCACTCTCCGAAACGATGCTCAAGTGTCATCTATGTCTAATATAATCAAATGCGGTAGTATCACATAAGTACCCGCTAGATGTCACTACATAATGCGTCAGTTGGCTGTTGTCACGGTGGCAAACATATCCCGATTGCCCAAAATACTGGAAAACCGAGAACTGTGCAATAAAAGACTACCCTCCTTCTTTCTTGTGACTTTTAAAATCTACGCCCTACCAGCATCTTTCAATGGCCCAAGTTGCAGTCCAGCATTCTACTCCGCTAAGGAGCGATAATCAAAATTCCGTTGTTGCTGCCGAGTCGGGTAACATTCATGTAAATCAAGTGTATGCTTCCGTAGTGGAAGGCCAACTTCCTGAAGATAGCAGACCAGCAGCCACTTTACCGTATGTGCCCATGCAAATGCAGACAACTCAAGCTGGAGCCCCTCAAAGCCAGTACGCCATTCCGAGAAGTCAAAGTATGCCGTTGCCGGCGCCCAATCAAGGTACTTTTTTTTTCTAAGGGTTATCGGTGTTATTGATGTTGCCTTTTTCTATGCATTAGCAGTAGCTACTAATGGCGATGTTCTTGGACCTGTTTCTAAGCTGGAATTTCTTAAGAAATGGAGTATATCGACATACAAGTGTACGAAGCAAATAATTTCTGAAAAGTTGGGAAAATCGACACGTACTGTCGACACAGAATTGGAAACTCAGATTGAGTACCTAAGGGAAACCCAACGCAAATATCTCAATTTGCTGCGACTGGCTCGCGCCCTTGCGTCACACTTTCAGCAAGTTGTGAACACTCAGGTAAAACGACATTCCTGTTGCGTTTCCCAGTCATGTTCGTTATCGTGATCTTATCGTTAGCACGGTTTGGGAGAAGCTATGGCAGACTTGGCCCAAAAGTCTCCCGAATTGCAAAATGAATTCCTCTACAATGCTGAAACTCAGCGGAATTTGACCCGCAATGGCGAAGTGCTCTTGTCAGCGTTGAATTTCTTCGTTTCATCAGTCAACACCCTTTGCAATAAGACAATTGAAGATACTTTACTGACCGTCAAACGCTACGAAACGGCGAGGTAACGAAGCAAAATATAGCCTACTGTTCATCAGCGTAGTTGCTAGTACACACAATTTTCGTTCATTACAATCCCGAGCAGAAGTTAAGGGATCTTTCCTCAGTTGAAGTTGTAGACAACACATTCTCTTCTCAACGAAAAGAAGAAAAAAAAAGAGAGAAATAAAGAGCATTGCAACCCTTTGACGGCGTTTAAAAATTGTATTGCATTTAAGTGATTTTCCTGTGAGGAATTTTCGCCTCAAAAGGGTAGTCGTTTTTACTATTGCTGCAAAATAGCTGTTCGAACAAACGGTAGTACTAGCATCATGTGTTTGTTGAATTAAAACAGTACGCATGAATTAGCAATCTATTTCTTTTCTGTCAAGGGTGGAGTATGATGCCTATCGCTGCGATTTAGAAGTTCTTACACAAGCCCCGCGATCTGAAGTATCTTCGATCGCTTTGGAAGAGGCCCAGCGCAAATTTGATGTCCACAAACAAGAGTTTGAGAAATTACGTTCGGATGTGTCTGTTAAACTACAGTTCTTAAATGAGAACCGAGTAAAAGCAACTGACAATATTTATTGTAGAGTTTACGAAGCTAATTTTCTTTCCCGTAATGTAGGTTAAAGTAATGCATAAGCAGCTCTTGTTATTCCACAATGCCATTTCTGCCTACTTTTCGGGCAATCAAACAGCGTTGGACGCAACTCTCAAACAGTTTAATATCAAACTCAAAGCTCCGAATGCTTCAGCACCGTCGTGGATCGAACAGTGAAAAGTTGACGATATATAACTAGTCGCAACTCAAAAAAAAAAGAAGCGGATAAACCAAAGCGATTAAACCTGACCCCTCCCCCCCCCCAAAAAAAAAAAAACTATTTACGTTCAGATAGTGCGCACATTCTGTTATATTTTCAGTCATTATTGGGTTACTGAATTTCAAGTGTTCACTCTCAGTCGTAGATTTGGTAACGACTTCGTAGCATGTAGGAAACTTCACTACAACATTTGTTTAATATTTATGTTCTATAGTTTTTCCTGTGCCCCTTCCCCTCTTTCGCTGCCCTACGATATTGTTTTGTCAATGTGTAACCTAGTCATTCGGGTTCCTTATTTTTGGTCTTTGTATTTTTGGCGTGACGGCTATTCACATTCCATTCCACATGATCATGTTTCTAGACGTGTCAGTAACGCCCGCAAGATTACCAAATACAGCTAACAAAAATTGACCAGAAGTTTTACATATTGCCCCTGCTACGTCGTAAATAACAGTGATTTGATTTAAAAAGGTACACGAAACTTATTCTAAGTATCGGATTTGCTAAAGTTGATATATGGCTGCACTTTTGTCTTCGAACGTGGAATGCGATGCACAAGACACCGGGAGTTGTCTCATAGCTCGCTAACTCACATTTTCCATTTTTCGTACTCTTGCAGACGCAGGATACCGTAACTAAAAAAAAAAGGTTTCATTATTACATGACTAATTTTTTTCCCTCCTATCTGCCACACTTAGTCACTTTTAAATACCTCATGAAATCAAAGTCGATGGTCGAATACGCGGCTTGGAGAAGAGCCCAAACACCCCAAAAAAAGTGAGAAGCTTGCACAAAACGTGCCACTTGGCTTAACATTTCTTCTACATAGCTTTCGACGTTTTCTTCGGCTAAATATACTTTTAAGTAACAGTGAAGCCAATCTCGCTGAAAACTCGCGTCAGGAAAACGACTGTAGTCCACGGAATCGACCCCTTAAATGAAAAAAAAAAATAAATAAATAAAAAATGAAAAAACAACAACAATAAAATAACTTACAAAATAAGATAATTATAAAAATGTAGGATTATATCACAACGACAGCAAATCGTAACGGGCGTTTATTCAAAAGTTGTTCAGCATGAGAATTTGTTTTTTACTAAATAATAACCAACTTCTCACAGACAAATGTACAAAATTACTGCATACGACGAAAAATCTTTCGCGTAAGGCGGACTCGATTACGTTCTGCTGTTATGTAAAAAGGTCTTGTTAAGAAAGACAATCAAATGGTTTGATGCATACCTGCGAATTCGCAAAAGTGATTGGCAATGTCAAAGGCTTGGTAATTAAACCCTGCGTACTCGAAGTCGATGAATTGTACTGAACCATAATTTGCATTATGAATAATATTATTGAGCAATAAGTCATTGTGACAAAAGACCACCGGACTTCCTAAATGACTAAGTTTGGTCTCCAATCGTTGCAATTCCTCATTCAATAGCACTTTGTTGGGTATGTGGGCAAGAAATCTGGAGTATCAACAATGTTAGACAAGGATATTTGTCAGATCCATACACTCTTTTTGCTCTAAAATGTCACGTACTTTGCTTGTTTCACAGGATCAAGGTAAGTTTCGGGCACCATGTTGAGGAACTTCCTCAACTTTTCCCATACAACTGGGGCAACCGGTTTCGTTCCATCCAGATGAATTTCGGGTTTGAATTTATGAAACCTGGCAAGACGTGAGGCTATTAAAGGATATAAAGCAGGATCCCTCACGGCTTCTGTTGATAAGGTACAGCCCTCGAAATATGAATAACACAGGCCATTACTGAAGGTGGCGAACAACTGTGGTGCCAATCCCTCAACTTGCAAAATCTACCCAATATAAGATTTAAAAAATAAATAAATAAAAAAGGGCTCAATGAGCACTTTACTTTAATGTTGTAGATTTCAACATGTCGGTCAATGATTTGTTCCGTTTTCTCGCCATAAACTCGTATTAAAATGGTTTCTTTTTCTTTATTGGGCAGGTACACTCCGACTAACTTATTAGTGATGCCATTTTTAAACACCTACATTATAAAAATACTCTTCAATGAGTATAATTTTAAGACTGGCGCGTAGAAGCTAACTATTGTTTGGATTTGGTCCACAGGCCACGAGGGTCTAAGTAAAGTTGCCAATTTTAGGGCTCCATCGACTAGTCCGTCTTGCTGAATGGCTACATCGAAGTGGGGTGTTTCGTTCATCCTAAGAAGAATGTTAAACGGTTGAAACTTGTTCGCTCTCATAGTGATACACAAACCGGCAACTTGGAAAAGTCTGAGAAGGTGGCAATCATTTGTTAGAGACCACGAGTTACCCACGAGTAGTCTTTTATCGGAAAACTGTACGTAAGTTACTAGTTTTAAAAACTTCTACTGTACGTTTTTTTTTCCTAAATACGCTAATAATATTTCAAACAGCTGCAGTCTTACCATATACGTACGACATAGATTAGACTATTAGGTTAAGTCAAGTTAAAAAAAATAACTAAAATGTACGTAAACAAAATACAAGTAGGACTAACCTTTTAATCATAATTTACTAATAACCAAATAAAGCATTATTTATTGAGAAAATACACAAATATCAATTTAAGATTATTAATTGCATTCACTAAGTCGAGGTAGACACAATGAATGAAAATTACTTCGTCAACGTTTCAAAGTAACTTAATTTGTACTAGCGTGATATGTACTGAAGTCATTAATATATTTTTCTTGGCGTTTTTCACCGTACAAGTCTGGATTCCACACTTCATACTTGAAGGCTCTATAAACTTAATATTTTTATCAATGGCACCGTTGGCCGTAGCGAAATATGGTGGAAATTCCGAAGACAAAAATACAAGATCATTAATTTTTGCGAACTACCTGTGGCAAAAATAAAACAAATCACGCGACAATGTAATCAAAGAACGAAGGAGGAGCTTACTGACTTAGGTAACAAGGGATAGATGGCAGAAGAAATCGTGGGAAAAGCGTCGTCGCAACAGCCATTTTCACAGCCATTGCCCCTAACATACGCATTGCATAGGAGCAATCAGTCTGTGGGGAAGGAGAAAAGTGAGGGACAACAGCCTGGAATTGGAACATGAATGTGTTACGAATTCAGAAAGCCAAAGCTGAGCAGGGGACGCAACTTAAAGCTGAATCGTCAGGCATGAATACCTTATTGGAAAGTCTCACAACAAATAGTTCTTTTAGCAGCAATTTTTCTTCTTTTATCAGGAGCGAAAGATGAAGCACAGCTGGCACTTGAGAAGATGCTATATATCGGCCGGGAGTTTAACAATTATGCCGAGGTGGAAGAAATGGTTAAAATCTTGAAGACAAAATACTTCTTTCCATTACGGATTGAAAATTGTAACACCGTTAAAGCCTACAACCACAATGTAAGTCTTGGTTTACATAGAACGAGTGACATTTTATAATTTTTGTGATCATAGTTGAAGAATAAAATCGACGAAAGTATGAGATACCGAAGAGTTGTTTACGTGTGCATTCATTATGGTCTTCATCGCTCCCGTTCCCAAAAGATGCTGCGAGTCAACCAAAATGTTTTTGCAAAAAACTGTCCTTTCACTTTTACGGTGGTTTACATCGCGCATTTCAAGAAACTCGTAATCACCGAATTGAACATTCAGCATGCTAATCATGCGATGTCAGCTGACCATATGAAACTCTACCATCGCACAAAGTGAATTCTCTTTCTATATTTATATACATATTTTTTGGAAGTTTCTAAATCCATTAAAGCTTCACAATAGTTAAGAGAAGTTTCACTAATCTAGCAGCACGCAAATAAAAAAATATAAATTAGTAACTTTGAAATCAATAAGTTTCTTTTTTTAATAAATTAGATGAAAGATGATTTATCAAATTCAAGAGTCATAAGCGGTTTAAGCAGTTTGCGATATTTACTTAATAATAAAAAGTGAAATCTGTTGGAGTTAAACATATGCTGTTGCGTTTTAAGATGATATATATATATAGATTTGCAATAATTTTATTATTTACGTGTTATTACTAACATATTACATGTACTTATTTATTTATTACATTTTTCAGGAGGCTAAGCGACGAAGCTCAAACGTTTATCAAGGCAAGTTTAGAAGCGAACATGGCACCATCCGCAATTCGGAAATCGGTGTTGAGCAATTTTGATGTCCATCTCAAGACGAAAGACATTTACAACTTGAAGCACAAATATATGGCCGTGGAACCGGCCAATGATTGGAAAGCGACATGCTCCCTTCTAGAAGAAATCTCTCGAGATCCTTCAAACTTCGCCCATGTTTTCCTTTCTGACGATTCAACCATGCAGGGAATTTACCTGCAGCTAAAAGAACAGCGAATACAGTTTGCCAAATTTGGGGACGTCTGCTTTATTGATGGCTCGTTCACTATCAGCAAAGGGGACTTGAGCTTGCATGCGATTATTGTAGTCGATAACAATGGCACCAACCAACCTGCAGCGTTTTTTCTAGTCAAAAATGCGTCTTCTGAATCAGTGAAGTCCTGCTTGGAACTTTTCGCGAAAGTAAGCTTGAAAATTTTTCGCAGCCTCAACAATTTTAAAAGTAAAAGATTGAAAGAAATTTCATCATACTGTAATTACTAGAATAACGATACGAGTAAGACGCGAACTGTCGTTGTCAACAAGTTTGGTGAAGATCTTGAGCTTTATTCGTCCATCTTCAACTCCGCTCGCGTTCTACCCTGCCAATCCTACGTAAACAAAACCGTGGATGCGTTATTGGCTAAGATTCCAATGAGCGGGGACCAAAAGCGAAAGCTGCAGCAAAAATTTAAAAGGGCAATGCATACAACGATTTCGGAAGAATTTGAGAAGTACAAAGGCAAACTCACGAGTCACGGTAAAATCTGATACTGTCTGATTTTGGATTAGTTTCTACGTATTTTTGATTTTCTTTTTCGCATTTAGAAATTGCTGGTGAACTTTACCTGGAATGGTTTGAAAAAGCAGAACTGTGGGCAACTGTTCATCGCAAAACACTTCTCACACTCCAGAACAATTCAACCAACAGGATAGAGAAGTTTCATAAATTGGTGAAAGAAACTATTCCGTGCGGAACGGCAATCTCCGTTGCAATTAAGGGGATTATCTCAATTATAAAAGGCAGTGTTAAAGAAGCAGATATGCAAAACTTAGAACGTGATATCAAGTCTCCAAAAACTAAGCACGATGAATTTAACAGCTTCCTGGCTGAACTAACTCCTTTCGCAGCTGGATTGGTCTTTTCTCAATTTAAACGCTGCAATTCAGGACTACGTATAGTGACGGTAACATGCAGCGCTTTTTTTATGTTTCATTTCCAGTTTTCTTTTCGTGGATTTTTACGTTCGGATTGTGTTCGTTTTCAGGAAGATGAAAGAGAGTTTACCGAAGTCGCGAGTAACGAAACAGGTGGAACAACGTTTCGTGTTTCAAACGATCTGCAAAGTTGCACCTGTATTTTCTTCCATTCCCTTGAATTACCGTGCCAGCATATTCTACATGTAAGGAAAGCAAAGAAATTGCCTGTGGAACAAATGATCTGCAACAAACGTTGGAAACAGGAACAAGAGATACCTGAAGTAATTTTTTTTTCGTGTTACGACGATCTTTTTATGGTATATTCAATTCAAATTGTTACAGGGTATTATAATTGAACTCGAAGCCGTAGAAGTGGAACTTACGAAAGAAGAAAAACATGCCAAAGCCATGGAGGTTTTGGTTAATATTGCAGACGTGCTCTCGGATATGTCCAAAGATGATTTCAACAAGAACATGTTATCTTTGATGAACCTGAAGACTTTCATCGAACAACACCAGACCATCGAGTTTATTGAGTGCGGTAATGTTACGAATGTATTGGAAGAAGAAATGGAAGTTTCGGACGACACACCAGCAAATGCACCTGGCAATACAACAGAAGACGGTCCAGGCGATATCTCAGACGAAGCTACGGATGAAGCTCCAGAAGAAGCTCCAGGCGATGTTTCAGACGAAGCTACAGATGAAGCTGAAGATGAGGCTCCAGGAGAAGTTTCGGACGACGCTTCGCAAATGGAGGAGCAAGTTTAACATTCATGTTGTGATTCATTTTTTTCGTTTGACGAGCAAGTTTAATATTCATGTTATCATTAAATATCATTCAGTATTTCGCTTGTATTTTCTCTTTTCTTGCACATACTCATTTGTACACGGAGAAATATAATTCGTTTTCTTTTCCATCAAACTCGACTGGGTTATGGCCATAACGCAGATCAGTTGGTTTAAGCTTTCGGCACGTTTTCGCAAGCTTTGAATAACATAAGCGTGACCACTTAGACGTGAGCTTACGCAACTAGAAATATCCGACATTTTGTTCAAAACCATCACTACGCATTTCCTGCTCATTGACACTTAACCTTCTACAGATGAGTGGTCTTGGTTTTCTCCTTCATCCTAAAATGACGTGAAAATGACGTCATAGAAGCAGGTATGGAGTTTTTGTTGGTTATAACCAGAGCAGGGTTCGCATACTGTGGTTCTGTCTTTCTCGCGGTAGTTCCCGTGGTAGATATTTAGTGTTACTGTGCTAGTTATCAGGGTAAAAGGCACCAAATTCAGCGGGGTAAAATGAACATGCGGTTTACGTTGATGTTTCGTCTCCTTTTCTCTAATTTCCTTAAGAATATGTGGTTTATCCCGGGTAGCCTTAAAAGGGCGCTTCTTTTTGGGTTTTCTCGTTAAAAGAAAAGATTTTTGTACGTATGATTCGTGTGTGTTCAGGCAAAAATTTACTGTCTTTTCAAAACGTTTCGCATCTTTGAAGGGGAAGAAAAGCGTATCACATCATACCATTTTCTCAGTAGCCCAATTCGAAGTAGGATTTAGGATAAAATTTTCGAACAAATACTCTTTCCGAACCCAACAGTTAAGTTTTGGGCTGATGTTAACTAGGTCACGCTTTGAATAAAATACGATTTAAATAATTCTTTATTAACTTCGTTATTCAAATTTTCTACGCTTTATCGTAAGCGAAAATTTACTCGCCAACCTTTACGGCTCCCCCATTATGTTCAAAGTTCTACGGGAAATAGTTCCCGCGGTAAGTAAATACTAAATCTGCATTCCCGTTCTTACGAAAAGTGTAAGAATTTTCTACCGTTTCCAACCCTGAGGTCAGAGCTTCCGATCGATCGTTTCGAAACGAGCGCGCTCGCTAAATTTTTTCGCATTTACTGGAAAAATCGACAATTCTTTGGAAACATTTTACGATATATTTTAGAAACAAAAACTACATTTATCTGTATAATTTTTTCCTTTTCTATAACTAATTTCAATTAAAATTTTAACATTTTTAACTTGTTTTTACCTCATTTCCGCTAGTTTTCAGTAAAACTCCTCCCTAGATTCCGTTTTTCTTACCCTAGCTTGATTAAACCTATCCTAAATTCGGGAACTTGACTAAACCAACTGAAACCTAAATAAAATTTACCCAATTTAACTTTTTTTAAAACCAAATTTAACCTCAGTTAACCATGGCACGAAAGTATGTAGGCCTACGAAGGGAAATTCAAAGGAAAAGCTACGTTAGTTTAGGGAAGTTGTGTTAAGCGGTAGGTCACTTGTGGTAGGTCGAGTTAGGGTTAGATTAAATTTAGATAAGTGTTGTTTTATACAGTCAAAAAACTAAAAAACGCGAATTTACCGTTTTTCTTGTCCTCAGCTAATTTTTGAGTAGAAAGGAAACAAAAGTTTTTTTTCTTTTCTTTTTCTTTTTTTTTTTTTTTTTTTTTTTTGGTGGTCGTATGTAAGACTATTTTATTTTTAACGTATGAGTTCAAAGTTGCCCCACGCCGGTATAACTTGGAATACGAACAAGGTACTGCATGGGCAATAGCACTTTGTCAGAAAATTTCTTTTTGACTTGATTAAAGTGAATCGTTCGGTCACATATGATCCTTTTCTATTAAGTAAATGACTTCGCTATTTAGCAAAAAAATATGAATGAAAAAAGATCGACAGATAAAGAGACACTTAAGCACTAAAATTTACGTTTTTTCACGTTCGCACTTGGTTGCACTTCCTACGGTTTCCATTACTGCGTTACTCGGAATCTGTCGACAGTCTTTTCAACACTGGATAGGAGTTGGTTTTTCAGGTGAGTTTCCATGCGTTCTTTCTTTGCAAGTCGAAAAATTTCTTGTGTCTGTGAAAAAAAGTAATTACGGTCATGTGACATACCGTTAGCACTATTAATAAAGTTGCATGTAGAATGACTGAGGGTTAATCAAGCTATTCAATAATGTTTAGTTTCCCTACCTTCCTCAAAGAAAACGGGTGGCATGTCTTCGCCCGTTGCGTTCACTGTAAATGACCCAAAATTCTTACAAATATTTTTTCAGCTGAATGCTGCTGAACAGTATGTGAAAAGGTCGGACACCATAACCCCATAGTTATGCTTACTAGAGACTTAGAAATCCCAGGACGCCCGTCGAAACGATAGTAACAGCCGATTTCTCGACAATAGGAAACGAGCCGGAAAAAATGGCAACACTGCATGACGTAGCTTGATTTGGAGTTCAGAACCGTAGAGTTAATATAGAGATGACTTGCCGTTATACAGGCACGTCCCAAAAGATAGATATTAAAAGAAGTCCTTAAGTGCCAGAGTCAATGCTGATGGAGTTTTGGAAATAGAACCCAAACTGGTTGGCTGTAAGGTGGCCCATGGGTGGATACGAGCGGCCTACAGGTCCATGGGAAATTTTGTTGGGAAAGCCAGTGCCTACTGAGTTTTTGACGCCTGGTGTGCTTGACCAACGAAATATTTCTTAGCTCTGGAAAAACAGAGAATCGCTGCGTTTACAAAACTCAGTGCGCACTGGCCCTCCCAACAGAATCTGCTATAACATAGAGATAGTATATACTCTGTTCTTGTTCTCGAGGTTCCCCCCATAGAGTAGTGTGTTCCGCTTACAGGAAAGCGGGGCATTTTTCTAGGAGGGCGGGCCTGGGACACTTGGTCCATAAGGGAAAGGACTTTAGTCGTCTCTGTATACTCTGTGTTCAGAACTGTCAGGAAATCTATCAAATGCAGAAAGAAATACGTTGCCTTAGCTTAAATACACTAATTAGCTATAAATGATTAGGAGGAACAAACACTGTACTAAAAAAAAAATCGCATTGTTTATCTGCAGTTGTCATGGTAACTGGAGTTTGAAAACAGCACCTTCAGAACGCGTTGCGTCCCTTTTTTTCAATATTTTTCAGGACGGTAACTGCAAACTTTCGTTACGACCCGTTTAATGAAACATTAGAAATTTGCTTGATGAAGTTTCTTATGGTAAAACGCAAGTTAAACACGGTACCACTCTTGTTTACAAGGGTTATACGGTAGTAACAAACAAGGCCTCGTAGTTTGAGGGCTATTTCAACCTTATTTTAAGTTGTTAGGAAGAATACAATGGCTTAAGAAAGAGCAGGGGTACACCTGCATCGAGTGGATACACAATCAGGTACTAAGTTAAGTTCGTGGCGCGAGTAAAAACTGACGAAGCGCGAAATGTTACTATTGACCCAACTCCCCTCTAAGCATTCCTGAACACAATCTGGGCCTAACTTAACGTGACCAGACAAACCTAACCCAAATAACCTAACCAAACTGACTTGTCTTTTGCATTGATTTCCCTATGGTTTGTGTAGGCGCGGGGAAATTAAATGCCTCAGAGTTTGATAAAATTAGTTAAGCTTGGCTATGTTTGGTTAGTTAAGATGGGAAAGCTAAGAATCGAGGGGCGGGGGAGGGGTGTTAGAAAAATAGGATTCAAAGGTTTATATTAGTCTTCGATGAGTTATGTTTCGTAGATTAGGAAACTAACAGGGAGACGGCTAAATCGTAAAGTACCCTGGACCAAAATGGATTGAGCACAACACAACAGAACATTGTCTGATCTTGTATGAATATCATAGCCAGACACAAACGTCGTCCCATATGTATTATGAGTCCCACATACTTAAATACCTCTATGATTCGAGGAGACCGTTACCCCCTGATCGCCCAAGAATGGCGGGAGCATGGCATCCAGTGGCGTCGTGCACTTCAAAAATTTGGGGGGGCCCGATTTTGCATTTCTCATAAAAAGGTGTTACTTTTTTTCAGGTTTACAAATTTTGAAAAAGGGTGATACCTTTTTTTTTCAGAATGGCAAAAATTTGGTGGGGGGCCGGGCCCCCCCTGTCCCTTATGGCACGACGCCACTGATGGCATCCATAAGGTTTTAGGAAACTGCAATTCTCCACGAGTGTCTCATAAGGTTAAGAGATCAGACGAATAGTTGATGTGAACTTTATCAAAAAGACTCAAAAGCTTCGGGCAAATGATCGAAATGTCTGGGAAGATTTTAAATCCTAATCAATAGCTAACGGTGGTGTCCTCTGGCGAGCGAAGGGCTATTTATCTGTTACATTCCACCATCTGATGGAAAATGACACGGCCAAGGCTCAGTCTCAGTGCACTTGGCCAAGATGAGCTCAAGCAGCAACCGTAACCTCCCACGTATTATTGAAAGTGAAGCAAGTTCGATAGGCAGTGATGACCCTGAAGATACAGACGATGAAAAAATTATACGTAAACCTCCAGATCGTTCCCCGGATGAATTTAGTCGCCAAATGTTGGCGCAGTTTAAAGCTAGACGCAAATACGCAACGCCTGTCGTGGAAAATAGCCCACCTGAATTATCTTCCGAAAAAACTCCTGAGTTACAAGAAGTTCCTACTGTCCCACCAACAGCTTACATAGATCCTAATCCTGTCCCGGACAAAAATTCTAGCTCACTGGACGTTAAGTTGCTAAAAGAAGCAATTCAGGAGCTACGGAAACTCACACGAACGAAACCGAAAGCCACGTCGAGTCGAGGAAAACCCAAACCTAAGAATCTCACATTCTCCAGCGAACGAGTCTGGCAAATTGAAAGAGACAATCAAATATTATTGAAAAAAATTCTCGATGTCCAGAAGAAACCTAGAAATCCCGCGTTCGTCCCTCAAACCGTTCCGACAAAATATGCTCCTAAAAGCAGCTGGGCCATCAATCGAGCCGAACAACAGCGAGTTATTGAGCAAGATAATTGGGTAAAATAAAATTAAAATAGAAAAGTAAAATAAAAAAGGTACAAACTTTTCATTGAGGTATCGAAATTTCTATTTTTCTAATTAGGGAATTTTTAAGCGTTTACAAGGTGTGAAACCGAGCCCCAATGTCGTTCAGTGGCGTTCAAGTGGTGTTAATTCTTTGCGGACGAATTCTCGAGCATCGGTTGCCAGCACTGCATCCAAAGCCAGCCAACACTAGTCATGTGTGCATTGCATTTGTTTGTCAGTATTATACGGATGGTGGCTGGGGAGTTCTTGGGTCACAATACATTGTTTTATCGAACGCTGCCTAGCAACGGATTCACAACAATAGGTATGGGGGCAAAGAGCAGGTGAATTACAATGCACCCATTGCAGTTCAGTAGCGGAACAACTTTTCTGATCGGTGAACGCATGTTGGTTAGTTCGTAAGTGTCATCCATGAGTAAAGAGTACCCACGCGGTATTGTAGGTATGTTGCTAAAGGAAGCACCTGAAGATCGGAGGATCAACTCACTGCCCGTGCCTTTCAACAACACCGCTACGCCGTATACTGCCCACTGTGACTTTCAGCCATGTGTTAAATCAGCGTGTTCGTCCAACAGAGCCATCAAAGCAGGATTGAAGATTTCCAAAGCGATTTTCTTGGGAAATGTAGGAGTTGGTAAAACGTGTTTAATCAACCGCTTCTGCTACCACAGCTTCGATAGTAACTATAAAGCGACTATTGGAGTGGACTTCGAGGTGGAGCGATTCGATATCCTAGGTATTCCCTTCAACTTACAGATGTGAGTTTATAACAGTAAGTGTACAGATGCTTAAATTAACACAGCTACGTAAGTATCACGTTCAGTCAATCTGCGAAGCCTTCAGCCTTCATTCAATAAAGAACATGGAAAAAAATTCTTTTTTATATAGTTACCTTTTGCACGGAGAGCAGTTTTGTGTGCCTAATAACCCCGAGTCTCTCTTTCCGAAAAGCATAGTCAGTCCAGTTTTCTTGGAAACAGAGTCCAGAAGACGTAAAAACGCGTAAAGCTTTTTTATTGGATAGAAGAAGAAAATCATTGCATAGTGACATACTCCGCAGATTTCACTAAAAAATATTCCCCTGTAAAAGCAAGTAGGCATATGTACTGAAACGAGAAAATAATTATCTGTGATCTTTAGAAGTTTCGGGTTAAAACTCTTTCGCGATAAAACAGATAGGCGTATATTTCTCTCGAAGATAAAAGCCAAGGACAATGTTGCAAGTCTAATGGAAATCTCGTGAGTTTTAATAAAAATAGTCTAAAGTAAGCTGTACTATTTGGTAATGCGGTGCTGAGTAGCAATCTACGGTAGTCGACATGGAATCTCTCAGTGCTTCATTTTCTAAAAAAAAAAAAACAACAACATGAATCTTACAAAATAACAAGTTATGTTTACAGCTACGGTGCCAAATGATCCAGTGCTGTTTGAAGTTTTACTTAAAAATTCTCTTGAAGTGAGCGACTTTAAATGACACAAGAAAATGGCGGTTTTGTGTCCCTCTCTGTACTTTCCTAGTTTTCTTGCAGATCTATACATAACGGACATCTGGGTAAAATCCCGAAATACGGCTTAAATGACCACTTCTTAATTTTTTAATTATTATCATGCTATAACCATTCCCTGGGAAATGACGTCACAGTGAACTCCGATCGCTCTATAGTTTTATTTTATTTGTTTAGACCTCTTTTCCGAATGATGGGTGATAATTTAAAAACATAGACAATATATATATATATATAAAAAAAACGTATGTTGGGCTCAGAGGTGCGGATGGCGCCATTGTGTTGTCCAACCCTTCAACTCCCCTGTCATCACTCGCCTTCATCAATGGGCTCCACCCACCCCCTTCAGTGATGGTGCCGTATATGGGCGCTCCCCAAAAGTTATTTCCTCAAATCGATAGTATAATAAAAATTCAAAGCCACCGCGCTAGTTTCGCTACTAACAATACCAATTAAGATAACGCAAACTTTTTCACATTTGTCTGAACTCAAAGGCAGCTTTAGGATACGGGTAGCTTTTGTACTTAGTGGTCCCCAATTTCCTTTTTCTCTATTTTTACACAACAACGCGAAACATAATTTTCAACTACAAAACGCGTGCAAGATTACAACTACTTTAGTTAATTTCGCTGCTAGCCTGCTTATCTGGCCGTTTAA
This sequence comes from Triops longicaudatus, assembly GCA_022885665.1. Lineage (NCBI taxonomy): Eukaryota > Metazoa > Arthropoda > Branchiopoda > Notostraca > Triopsidae > Triops > Triops longicaudatus. The sequence continues at coordinate 168,460 of JAGQDJ010000082.1, read as the reverse complement.
TGGCTTTGTATTCCCGATATTCACGTGTTCGTGCGAAACGCATAGAGAGCAAGCAAGCGCTCGTCTTATTAAAGGCTTGATTGTGTTCTTCGCGATTACAATTTTCGTTTGAACTGCTATTTCGGATGTGACGTTCATGTAGAAGAAGAAAAATATATTACTAACCCATTTGATGACATTTTCTTTGTTAAATTTAAATTTTTTTTCTTTTAAATTTCCTAGAAGCATCGGATTTTAATTATTTTTTTTTCTACTTTTCTAGGTGGGACACGGCAGGACAAGAAAGGTTCAAGTGCATTGCAGCATCATATTATCGAAGTGCACATGGTATGCCATTTTCTCTTAGCTCCACACGATGACAGTGAATATACATTTCAAGGTTGGAATGTTTCTGTTGGCGCTGACAGAAAACGAAAAAAAAAAAAAGTTTAAGACGATAAATTAATCGGGCTAGTTCTCTGGCTCATGTCAAGCTCATCATCAAGGAAAAGCCCACTCCAACTTCCGAGATCATCCAGTTTCTTCCAACGCGGTGTTTTTACGAGCTGATGACGTAACAGTTTTTAACGCGCAAATTGTCACCGCGGTGACGCCATTAACTAGATTTAATTAGTTCATAAACTGACGTCTGAGCATTTCGAATCTGTAAATAACTGTCTAGTTTAACGATAATTTCAAGTTGTCAAATAACGACTTTTTTCGGCACTTTTAACCTGCCACTATAAATCAGTCTCTTTAGCTTAATTACCCAAGCGACGCTAGCGTTTGAGTTCTTAGAAATCTAAAATTCACACTGTCTGACCTTAATTCTTCTTTTTTTTTGCGAATTCCAATTTTTTTTTCTCTTGCGAAAACACATTTCGCAATCCACTTTTCTCCTTCTCGAAGAAATGTCTCCTAAAAATACAAAGAATTCTTTCTTTGATGTTCGATTTACACATTTTTTTTTTACTATTCAATATGTGATTGTAAAAACTAATAACACATCACTTGACAGCATGACATCAAGATAATGAAATTTATAGCAGTTGTCACATTTCCCTGTTCGTCGCAAATTATTCCTTACTACGTCCCAAGCGATAAGCCTACTTTTTAACCGAGTTTTACAATTGTTTCGCATATTTGTAAAAATGAAACAGTAAAAAGTAGAAACGAAAGAAACTCCCAGTGTTCTGTATTTGTGCGTGTATCAAAGCTTCGAGGCCATACAATTTTAAGGAATGTGTGAAAGGCATTCTGAAATTCGCAAAGGAGAGCTTCTGGAGGACTTAGCCCCTTTTGCCAACAGTTTAGCATTACCAGGTTTCCTCCACTATAGCAAGACCTGGAAAAGGGTCGGCTTACTCACAAAAGGTGTGGAAAGAGGTCTTTGAATTAAACATGAATAAGGACCGCTAGTTCAGATTCTGACTGCTGTTGCACTTCTTTTTTTCGCATATTTCTTAGCGTAGAAAAAAGTGTCACATCGTTGACACATTGCTTTATAAGATGTCTAAAAAGCTGCTTCGATTTAGTGGTGGTCATCGTGTTTGACGTGACTGATATTTACTCCCTGTCAGCCTGTCCCAGATGGCTCGAAGATGCTTTACGAGCCAATACCATCAGGCCGTTGGTATTTTTAGTGGGAACGAAACGCGATCTCATGGTAAGCGCACAAAAAATTAAGCATAAACAATGCCATAGAGGAAAAGTGTCTCGAAATCCTAAGCTGAAATCTATCGGTCTGGCTTTAAATCTAAGTGTATGACAAACAAAGTCCCCCCGCCAACTTTACGATTGTTTGTCTTTTTCAGTCAGACGCTGCCTTCAGCCATATGGAGCCACAAGCTATAAAAATGGCACGGGCCTTGCAAGCGGAGCTGTGGGTCGTCTCCGCCAAAACGGGCTCCAATGTGAACCAGTTCTTTGCAAGACTTGCGGCTCTCACGTTTGACAACAGTGTCGCCAACGAAGTCGCCGCGACTGTGCAAACACCAACTTCCATTGGAGCCGATCTCGTCAGTAAGTTTGATTCCCTTCTGCTTTTCTTCTCTTTTTTTGGGAGTGAAGCAGAGGAGGAGAGAGGGACAGCGGGTCTGAAAGTCTCGCTTTAAGCTCCTTATCTGTTTTGGCGGTAATTGACATAGTGTTTACTTTTCCCCACCCCAGAGCTGACAAGTTATAATGAGACGGAGGCAAATCGCGACAAGAAAACAAAAGCTGCTAATTGTTTTACCTGTAGCAAGTGATCTTACCAATCTTTCATGCTTGTGCCCAAAAAGAAGCACTGAGGAGTAGAAGAAAGGCGCAGCTGGAAGAAGAGTATCACGAAGTGTTGCGGCCAAACGATGTATCCTTTTTTGTAAGCTTTGTACTGCTTTTGTAAAAGACTGACTATGGACGTGTTCCCACTCAATAAATTTCGGATAACTGTAATACAAGTCTGCTTTTATGGCTTACGAGCGAGGTTGTAAATGGATGAGAACCATTCAAGACTTTGACGATAAGGGTTGCATACAAAAAGGCAAAAAAGAGACACGGTAAGACAATTTAAAAAACTCTTATAACCAAGAATGTTTTAAGTGCACAGATGGATAAAAAGGAAAATACGGGTATTAATAGGGGTCAGGTGAAATACAGAACACTGAAAGATTGATAATAATTTAAAATGTTTACCTTGTTCGGTGTGAAAAAACGGTCGAAAGAAATGATCACAAATAAGAAAGTGAATTTTATTGTCAAGCTGTAGAAGTTTATGCCTGCAATTTACAAGAACATAGAAGCCAAAATGCGTAACAACATGCCTCTCACGTAAAAAACGGACATCCAACTGATTATAATGTCAGGAAAATTCATACCTGGAGAACAAGACCCCTCAAACCCAAATTTACAGCAGATTTTGTAAGAGTTCAGTAAAAGTTGTCACTATAAAATACTCAATTCTATTAGACGGCCAAATCAGTTCTCGCTATGGGATATTACGCTTCGAAACTTAAAAGAGTCGACTAAAATGACAGCAGTCATAACGCTTCGTCCTAGCTTCTGAGGTTCCCATAAGCAATCACTCAAATACAGAGCAAGCTTCACTTTCAAAAAGAAACAAGAAAAGAACGAAAAGAAAACGTGCTTACCTTGCAGGAAGAGGGGACAGTTGACACGTCGGACAAACAGTGCAAAAATCATAAACAACGACCGACAAGTGTTTTGGAATAGAAAAAATTAGGCACTTAACGAACACGAAGAAAGTTACACACGGAAAGTTTCGTCCAAAATCACAATGTACATGAAAAATAAATAGAAACTAAATTTCCATTTTTTTAAAAAAAGGATCTTGGTGCTTCCGTTTGTCATATTTACATCAAGTACCCGAAAATTTTCTCAAGATGGTTTCTGTATACAGCGTAAACCACAGGATACCACTTTTCACGCTTAGCCACAAGGATTCGAAAGTAATCTTACAAGAGAAAAATGTGCTTCGGTGCTGTTTGAATTGAAGCGTTTTGACTGCAAGTTGTGTGTAGCTCTAATTGCGAAATAAAGAGACGGATGTTCACACTAGTCGAGTGCTATAACGATTCTACTGTTAATTTGCATTTCACCTGTAAGTTTTCCGACTCTGCCATGTACTTTTCTTGAAAAATAGATGCCAGCTTCCTAATGTCAAAACACAAGGCCATTTTGTCCCACACCCCAATCCAAGCTCTGTATCCGGCATCTTAATTTCCATGGTGGAAGTTTCATTCTTATTTCTGTACATAATTCATAAAAATTGCGCTATTTAGGAAAAGAAAACCTCTACAGTACCTAACTGTGTACTTAGGTTAGACTGGCAAATATTTATGCAATGCACGCTAGTATCATGAGCCTAAAGAACGCCTTTCTTGAACCCTGAACTTTTGTCCGTGGGACGAACTTTTACTTGGGTGCCTATAAATTACAATCGCTTCTCTGAAGCCAATAATTATGCTTGAATCTAGTCAGTGATTACAAAAGTTTGCGACAACTGTTTAAGCTATATAGAAATTTTAAGCTTGACCAGTCTTGATGTTCTGCATCATAGCAGTGGAAAGTTTCTCTAACTTTATGCTATTTTAGCGTATCCAATGTTAATCTTTCTTTAATGAGACATCTTTAACTTTACTGTCAATAGGAAATTTCTTCAAGTCATAAACAGGAATATAGGGTCCGTTTTTAAAAGTGATAGAGGGTGTACCAACGACTTACCAGCCTCTTGTATGGCTGAGCCAGGGAATTTTAACGTTGATTTTGCGAACATAATTTAAGATTTTAGTTGCTTTAAGTTTATGTTCATCCATAATTGTCTGCTGCTTGTCAAGATCTTCAAGGAAGCACACAAGGTTTTCGGTACTGAAAAAAATTTTGTTATCATTCAGTAAAACAAGAAATCAACTCGTCAAATCATTTCCGTCAAACTCACCTTCAATTTTCGGAATTTTGCTACTACATTACAGAAAATCTTCTCGTTCTGTGCTTGAAAATGTCCACATTACGCCTTGCATGTTACGAAAGTGTCAAGGAATGTTTGAAAATCTGCAATTATTTGTATCAAATTGGTCACAATATATTCCAAGTGATTTCATGAGACATATTGCGCACAACTTTATTTCACAAACCAACTTCGGAATTTCTTTGTACTAAGAGTGGCACCCTGTGAAGTCCTAAATTATCAAACCATTATGGGAAATGCAAATCAACGGAATTCTTGAGGTGCATGTGCAAACTGGTTCACAAGATCGTATGTAAAGATTTAATTTTTTAAAGCTCCCTAAAATCGTTATGTAAACATTAAAACAAATCCCCACATCATCAAAAGCACTCAAATCTTTATCGAGAAATAATGAAATATAATAACAAGTGTAAAAACCTTCGAGAAGGTACAAGCTCAAAACTAATTACTTATTCAGATTTAAGACTGATTTTTAGTTGTGTAGTTTACCTGGATTCCAGTGGCCCTTCTCTTTTATATTTCTTTATGAATCGGTCTAGTTTTCTTCGCATATTTAATGATCTCGATAAAGCAACAGGTATATACTTCTAAAAAAGCTTTTCGACAGCTGTCACGCCGTTCGCTTGTATGGGTAATAATGAGGACCCCAGAATCTGACTACAAATAATATCGATTATACATCCCACTTTCTTTATTTTCCAACGAAACATTTTTCCTGCTTCTTCTTGGGAGGCCTGTTACCGTTTCCACACATTCATTTTCGAAGAATATTTTCATCCCTCTAGAAAACCTTCTCTTTGTTTGTTACACAACCTCCACCCCATGTTTTCCAATGTAACCTCGAATCCCTCAACACTAGATAATTTCTTTCATAGTTTTTCGACTTGCACAAGATAAGCCCATAAGCTGTTTGCATATAAGGTGGAGCATAACTGGAAGGAAGGCTACTCCCGGAGCCCGCAAAACAGCTTCCTTCGTTCTTCACGAGGCAACCACTTCCAGTACACGGCATGCATGTGAGAGAATGAGACGAGACTTCTTTTCTAGAGAGGGACCGCGCGATCTTACTTCAGTACGCTAGAAGTAGTCTTAAGACTTCCACCATGTGTTACTCAGTCCTAAAATTTTCGTGATTTTCACTATTTTGCCCTAATCGACGTTAACTGAAAGTTCAAGTCATTGTATACAGAAACAAACTATGCAAGTGAACAAAATGAAAACTTGGGCGATTCGGATTATCGTGCTCTCTACTGTGATCCTTGCTTTGGTGCTTTTGGTAACCCAGACAGGAGGAACGTATTCGCAGGACTCGCTGAAACACTTGGAAAAGTATTCTCATTTGGAAAAGCTGCTCAAGAAGATCCAGCCGAGTCCTGAGCAGCACCAGCCCAAAAAGGAAGAAAAAAATCGAGGTCCCAGCCTCGTCAAGAAAGAACGCGCCGTTAACAAGCCGCGTGCTGGAGATGAAGTTGTATCTTCCACCTCGGGAATTACCACTGACGATAGGCATGTGGACCGGCCTGAACTCAAGCCTAACAAAGCTGAATCTCGCGAACGTAAAAAACATAAAAAGGGAGGATTAAGTAGTGAATCTCCACTCGCAAATCTGGACGATTTGCATAATTTCGCCCTCAACTTGGTAACTTTGCTTGGGTTTTCTCTTCTCAAGAACCCCCCATTTTTTAGGTTCCATCTTACTTTTAAGTACGACCTTGCCTGTAACCTCAAGTTGCAACTTTTGGATTAAAAGATGGAGAATTTAAAGCGGTATTTCTTTACTAAGGAGATAGATAGTCCCACACATATGCAGGGACTAAAGCCGCACGATCATAAAAAGCTGTTCACTGTTGGAAAGAGACGTGCCGAGAATGGGCAACCAGTTTAAATCCAGTGGGCAGTTTTGCTCACACAAAGCTCTGGAAAAATGTCAAGGAAAGGTCTCAATACCGGCTAATCAGGTAGAAAGAATTTCGTACCATTTCACCAGCGTGGCTAATGCATCAAATTAGTCACAAACTTTATGCTAGGCCTTTTCTGTTCGATGATGAATACTAAATTAACGAGCTGGGAGCTTTCCCTGGCGACTAATCTAATCACAACTCTAATGCCGTTATTTTAACATGCTCCCTGTTGAAAAATTCTGTTGGCCTACCTCAACCTAGCCCTGAAAGTATACTCCATGTGACTGTCTAATGATCTTCAAAAGTTAGCAAATCCTGAGACATGCCAAATTTGGAGTTCAAATGGAGTTTAAAATTTCCAACAATAAAATAAATTTACAACGTCCTAAACGAAGTTGCAGAAAGCAATGAAAGACTCAAAAAAGACTATTTGGCAAACGTATCGAAGTGCGAACATTTAAGCACTTTTCTAAGTGCCAGATGCGAATTTTTTAACGTTCGTTTAAAGAAGTTCCACTTTACCACCACAATTACTGAATCTGCGACTCTTCGTTCTATTTATACTTATTTACAACTGAAACTAAGAGAAAGGAAGGTGTTAAGATACTTGACAGAAGTTTCTGTGCAACACACTTGAAAAGAAGTTTCAGCCTAAAAATAGCTAACACTTTGCCAATTTCTCTACCTAACGGGACAGGATTACCATGTGTTCGTTTTATTTGCGTTACTATCTCATAAAATCTCAGAAGCAACTACAAATTTCACAGTTTTTTCATTCGAGTTAACAACCCGCATTATCAACTTGCGACCTTCCCTTCGGAAAGCCAAGGGGAGAGACTCATAACTCATTCACGTATTACCATATTACCATGTATCGGACACAAGTCCTAAAACAAGACCGTGAAGTCTAACAGAAGACACGTGATTTAAATAGATTAAGAGGCCTTGTATAACTCACACGTTATGTACACATTTGAAAAAACTGCCGCAACAAACGAGTTCTCGCACCCAATAACACGTTAGACACTTGATTTCCATTCAGTCAGAGATTGCTACGAAACGTGCAGGCTAGTACGAAGTACGCTATAGACAAAAACAAATATACAAAACGGCATAAGAAACCATAAATATTTACGAAATGCAGTCGCGTACAAAACTTGGAAATAGATTTTGTAGCTCGTTCGAAGTCTATACTTTCCAAACAAGAAAATATTTCCCCCACGAACCAAATAATGTAGGCACATTTTCTGGGAATTGTCTTAAGCTTGACATAATTCAAAATTCTACATTGAGGGATGTTAACAAGATCGGAAAATGGACTTCGAGTCACGCCACCCAGAGTTCCGCCGCCTAGTTTGACGCGAGTTTTTTTGTAAATGGATCCGAATTTGGCGTCAGTCAGTCTACAACGATTACTCATTCCTCGGAAAACTGTTCTCCTTGTAAGCGGTTAGTGATAATTGTGACATCCCTCAGGGCAGCAAATTAATGAGCTTTATGTGTTGATGTACTGTTGACTATTTACATGTGACCGGATGTATACACGTCGTCTTTGCTTTCGTCCTGCTTGTTTAGGGAATTTTAGGCAGCGCTAAAATTCAGCCTACTGACCAGCCGAACATGGAACTCAGTCAGTTCGAGCTTCCTCAACCGAAGCACAACGTTACTTACAAGGATATTAAAGCAAAGCTGGCCAAATCCGGCGAGAAACCTCATCGTCATAAAGCAAAAAATCGAAACGCGAGACATCAGACTAATAACCGCACGCGGCCCCGCACAACAAGTAAGTACTCCTACCCACTACCCCAAATTCGGGAATACATCCTGTATGCAAATCTTAAAAAATTGCTAATTCAAGTCAGGAGTTTTCAAGTTTTTACAAACTTTTCTTTAATAATAACGCAAAATACTTGCAAGAAAATTAAAAAAAGGACATAAAGACGGCAACAATTAAAAGATAGCAAATGTTGTTAGCTCTTCAAGAACACAGTTGTTTGATAGCAGCAACACGGGATAATTGCTCTTATGCTTACAAGTAAGTTGTCATACACAGCTACTAAAGCTCGCAAACGAATCTTTGCAGAACATGTTACGGGGATTTTTTTTTTTTTTTTTGGAAGGAGAGAGAATAGTTGGTACGAAAGGGAAAAACCGGTTTGTCTTCTTGTCCTAGCTTGTTAAAATTTGGCAAGCACTGCGTAGCAGCAACTTTCGTGTATAAAAAAGAGAACATGTTGGCGGATTCCTAACACGCATTCCAATCATTCTTTTACGTCACATTTTCTGCGTTCACGGGAACCGACAAGCAGAACTAAGTCTGTTGGTTTGTTTCCATCGTACAGGTGAAATCGAAGTGGTCGCCCAACATATGACACACGTGAATCGTCATGGAGCCTGCAAAATTCCGTCGGTCCACGTCGTCCATGTCCAGGAGTTTTACCCCACCCCGGGTGTTATGTATATGCCGCAGTGTGTGTTGCTACACCAGTGTCGCAGAGACTCAGGATGCTGTCACGAATCTTTGACTTGCGGACCTAAAGAAACTCAAATTGTGGAACTCCCATTCTACGTGAGTGAGACAATAACGATGGCAATGATAAGAAGTTATTAAATGTATCCTAGTTCAAACGGCACATTTTATATTCCAATATGAATTAATCACGTTATACTATAATGTACGCCTAAGCAATCTGATTCTCTATATGAATTGCAACCATTAAGACGGAATCTTTATGCAACAAAATGATTACAGAACAGGTCTAACTGGCCTATGGAGCTCACTTGACCTACGGGAAAAAATGGTATCTCACAAAATGTATCACTCTTTGTTTTAACTTTCTCACTCATTGAGACAGATGAGGCTATCAACCCATATTCGCAAACTTCAAAGTCGGTTTATATACAGCGTTTCTTTCTTTCCATGTCGCACATACGCGTAAACTGTTGTAATAACTCCTTCATTAACAGAACCTACTGTACTGACTAGACAGTTGATGTAAGTTCTGGTTATTCATGGTTTTTAATACCAATCTAAGAGAGGAAAACTGGGCTTTTTAAACTAGTCAAACCATGAACACGGAATTACCATAAATGATTAAGCCCCGGTGGTGCATAAAAACCGTGGCATTACTATCTTTAGGAAAATAAACGGTGAAAAATAACTCACTTTCCCTTTTACAATTTGACAGCAAATTGTGGCTAACCAACTATCAATTGCGACGTACAACAGCAGACTTCATTCTGAATAGTTGGCTGATTACAAGAAGAATATGCCGAACTAACTTGTTTTGCTTTATTAGGGACAGACTATATTATTATCAGTAAATTTAACAAATATTTTTTATTTGGTAACAAAAATATTTACTAGCGAAAAAATTTTATTTGGGTTAATTTTGCGCAACACTCTTCGTAATCCACAATTTGAAAATTATATTTTTATACATATTTTTTACGTTTCAAGGCCGTATTGGACGCGTGAAATGATGGCATGGCAGCTACATGCCGTTCATGGTTGTTTATATATAGTGGCTTTTTACGAGTAGTTGGCTTCCTTCCGCTCAAAGATCTTACGCATTATGACGCATTACGAGCTCTATGAAAATCTTGCTCTTACCGAAAGATGCTAGCCTTGGCTACTTCTGCCGTCGTCAAAAACTAAGTATAGGGAAATTTACAGTATTTGCCTTCAACGTTTTCATCCTTTGTTTGTATACTTTCACTTCTCTTGTGTTTGTTACACGAAATGCTACAATATGAATCACGGAATTCGTCTCTGGTCAATCAGAGCCCTCTTGAATATTGAAGCTACTTTTTATTTACAGTTTATGACTAGCTTTTTACTACAGCCCAAATAGCTTGTTGCAGAGGCACACGGACGATTATGACTCGTATACACAATATTTCTTTGCTGTACAACTCTGTGATTATCCGAAAGTCCACTCTGTAATACCTAGTGGCAAAAACAGGGGCAATTTGCTTTCATTGTTGTACAATGTACAGATTTTGTAATTTTTCACAACAAAGTGATCCGGCACATTGAAATTATAGGGACTTTAACGCTATTTCAACATCCGTAACGATGAAAAATCTCATAAATCAACGGGGCACAACCAATTTATTTGTCTTGCTAGCCCACTAAACGCAAGCGTTAGCTTAAGACGTCCCGGTTGCTTCAGCAACTTGTCCTTTACCGTTACTTACATCTACCTTAAGAAATACAAGTAAAAAAGCAGATCCGTGGTGTTTTCCAAGAAACTAACCTTGGAAGGCAAACATCACTAAACACGTTGTTCCATCCATCATCTCTCAGGGATCAAAGCTGGTTTTGATCGTTCCGGGGAACTTATGCAATACTTCTCTGATTCACTTCATAAACGAGCGAACACCTTGCATATATCTCCTAAGCCACATATAAATATGTCCTAATCGTTACGGCACATCTCAGCTATTGCCCTATGGGACTAAATTACGCTTCTTTCTTCCTGGTTTCCCTTACAGAACGACTATCCATCACATCTTTCACCGTACTAAATTTGCACATTTTATAACATCCTGCTGTCATAACCACCTGGTTCTCCTCTTACTTTCTGACGAGAGAAAGCGAAACCAAGACAAATGTCTCCTAAATGACAACGTGTCCTGTTAGGTGGTTCGGCTCTATAACGGCAGCCGGGGAGTTATCACCAATCTGACGTTTGAGAATCACACCGAATGTGAATGCCAGGATCAAATCGGGGATATCATGCCTCGAGAACAAGAAAGAGGACCGAGAAATGGCTCTCTTAAGATGGGAAGATACAGCAGTCACCTTGTTCACTATTCACCTCCCAAGGATTCCCTGAAATCGTCCAATCATTCCAATCAATTGCAACAGTAAGCCCCAAGTTTGAAACCTAATCATGAAAGTTTCTTTTTCGGCTACCGTATATTTGATTGGAATATTTCTTATGTTTGAAAGTTGCACTTGTCCAGATGAAATGTCTCCGCGACTTACTTCGGCTCGCATCTGTAGTTGTGACTGTTTCATGGACCAACGGACTTGTCTCAGAATCCAAAAAGGACTAGACAAGCCTTCTGCTACCAGCCGATGGTATGTATTATATTTCATGGCAACAAACATAATTTTCGCGTGGTTTTCCAGGTGTATTAGAAAAAATGTTTGTCAGAAGCCAAGTTGCTTGTACGGCAATTACATGGACACGTTGGAAAGATGTCCGAGAAAGTCCGAACAAAACACTACGTGGGTAAAAGTGCTGGAAGGATTATGAGTCACAGCTCGCCGTTAATATTTGAAGAAAAGGAAGATGCTTATCAACCAAACAAGGGAGGAAATACAAGTTTAGAAACGAAAGCTCTGGCAAGGGATTTGCATGTGAAAAGACAGCATTGTGATTTACAAGTTTTGCGTGTGGCATGATATATAAAAACCCCTGTACTGAAAACTATTAAAATAAGTTTTCTTCTTAGTTACTCAGATTTACTCTTTTTTTCCATGAATGGTCCAAAAGGGTAACATGTTTTTCAAGCTCTTCGGTTATTAACAAGTTCGCGTGATCATAAATTGTCAATTGATAAACTGCTGGAGGAACTTCACCGGCGTGAGGTTTGAGTTATCCAGACAAGCCATCGATGTTAAGTTGCAACGCCTTGTCGCTCTTATACATCTGAAATACGCAAATCAGCTCGGTACTCATTTAAAAGCCGCACCTTCAGAGTACAACGGTAATTACTTCCAGGAACAGTCAGCATCAATAGCTTTTCTTTCTGAATTATTACGCTGTTTTCGAAATAAAACCTCGAGAATTATTTTTCGTAAGACAACGTTACTTAAGTTTTAAACATTCGCAAATTAAACTAATGAAGGACGCCGAAAAATTATTTGTTATCTATTTATTACCCGTCAACAAGTTACGGATTGAAAAAGGATGTTAAAATATGCTTACTGAATTATTATCTATTTGTGGCCATAAATTCAACGAACTAGTCGAAACGAAAGTCGAGTTTGTTCGTTTTGTCCAAGAATATTTTATCCTCGCACATCCTGAATTGTGGGTAACACCCTAACGTAGTTACGCTAGACAAGTCAAGATGGCGCTCGCTGTCAGTTTCCAGGTCTAAACTCAAGGAATATGAATCACTTTCCAAAATACCATGAGTACCGCAGCTTTCGAATAGAACTTTGTTATGTTTCGCTCAAAACCTCTTAGGGCAACAAATAAGGTCTTACTTGTTTACCTATAATTCTTATCCAGGAGACAAACAACCCAATGACATGATAAAAGAAACGGACAATACCGAAATTAATTGACAAAACTAATCTTTTACTTTACAGCCTTATTCAGAGAGTTAGAACGGTGTCGAGAACTTCTTTCAAGGATTCTTCAACGGTTGGGTGCATTTTCCGTTTCAAAGTCAGTCACTCGCGAGCTTCTTTGTGGTGGTAATATCCACAGCTTGCAATCCTCCGCAAAAATGGGAGCTCACTTGTTGTGTAGATTTTCATTTTCCAAGCAGATGAAGTGTTTAAGTGTCCTGTGCGTGTTTTGCTTAATTGTTGCATGGTGTTACAACAGTTCAGTACAAAGTCAGCCAAAGCCGGAAAAACCAAGTACATTCCTAAGGCATAATAGTCATAACCGTACACCTACAGAGCGAACTTCCTGCCTCATTTTTAACCGTGTTCCCCGAAGCGGAGGCGAAACTTTAGTCTATTTACTTAAAGCTTTAGGGAAGATTAATAATTTCCTTCACGAAGAGCACCTATACCGAACGTCTTGGAACAGGTAAACTCTTAAGTCCGTATTTTGACACAACAAATGACGAGGGATTTTAACGGCAAAACGTATTCAATAATAAACGTCTTTTTAATACTTCTCGACAGGCTGCTGCTTCGCCAAGAGCAGAAGAGTTTGGTTCGCTGGTGTGAGTACCAAAACCACGCTCAGAGTTATGATCGACACTTTCTTTACGTCAACTTCACCAACTTTGCGAAGTAACCGACACTTTTTTTCCGTTTGAGGAGAAACTAGTGATTAAGTACATTACAGTTACAACGTCGTGACAATTAGCATTGTTTGCTTTTAAAATTTTTTGGCCATCATTCAACTCATTATACTGCCTTAGATAAATTGGTAAATTAATTAAGAAAAAAGCGACTACTTTTTAGTAGCTACAAAAATTTTCTTCAACGTTAGAGGAATTAAAGGATAATAATAAAAAAAAATAAATTCATTAAACTACATTGCTAGATATAAACGGGGATACCAGCCAATTTACATAAACTTGTTACGCGATCCGATCGAACGGGAATATTCAGCTTTTCTTTTTCGGCGTTCGGATCCATTAAAAGTAGCATCAATTATGCGAGAATACGATTCTCAAAGGAACGGAAGTGGTAAGTTACTATTACTGTATTTGAAACTGATTCAGGAAAATTAACAGTCTTATGGGTGACTTATGTCATAATATTGGTTTATAATATTGATATCATCACTTGTTACTTGCGAGCACGAATAGACGAACGATCGTCATGTTTGGTAGGAAACTTATCGATTACTAATGACAGGTAAAGAGTGGTACAATAAAAGTTTCGAAGATTGCGTATTAACCAGTGATCCTGAATGCATACCAGATTCCTCAGATATTAATATAGCCTTCTATCGGGCGATTCCGTACTTCTGTGGGCAGCACACCGACTGTTTGTAAGTTTTTTTTTTTTTATTGTGGTTGCTTTCTGAAGTAATACTAATGGTTGATACATTTGTTTTTCAAATGGCGACATTAAAGAATCTCTAGTCAATGGGCTTTAGAGCGAGCTAAATCGAATTTGTTGCACGAATATTCGGCCGTGGGTATTTTGGAAGATTTCACAACAACCCTTGAAGTTTTCGAGCATTACATTCCAAGCTATTTTCGAAATGCAGCTTCCGTTTACTTCAACGGGGGTAACTTTAGATATATGAAGCACATATACCATGATCCTATAGGAGCCCTTTGGTTTCTGATTTAGAATACGGGAGACAGCATGAGAAGCAATACAGGAAATCAAAAAGTTCGATATCAGAGAAAGTGAAATCAACACTAAGGCAACATCTTAGTAAAGAGTACGAATTTTATGACTTCGCCAAACGTCAATTGCAGTTACAGCTCCTGGCTTTGAAATCTTCACCTTAAATTTTGTTTGCCAGTTCAATCACTATATTTGTCTTTGGCTTAGCAAAAAGCTTTTGTTAATACAAGGAAAGCCTCCTTAATATCACCTGTATGAACGTTACATATCAGCGTTCTTCTTTATTGGTTTTGAAAAGTTTATCTCATATCTCAAAACAGTGTTACGAAATCCATATTTTTACTTAAAGATTAGTCAAATGTCAAATATTTATTTCAATTCAGCCTGTTTCTTTTTATAGCCTGTAATACTTCTGAGATTCCATATAAGATTAAAATACACATAAAACAATTATTGTTTTATTGATAAGTAAGCTTCTATTCAATTCTCGCTCAACGCAGTAGTCGCAATTGTTGAAGATCTATAAGAGTAAGAAAAATAGTAATATTATATTTTCGTAGTTTATGAGAGAGACGAATAAAACAATTGAACTAGCAACTGATTTTTTATTTTTCGGTTAATGTTAGCACTGGGTTTCCCCGGATAAGAAAAGCAGTCAAGCTTTATTAGTAGTGAATGAAACTTTATTAGTAGTGAATGAACCATTTTAATTTACAAAATTGTAGTTACATAATTAAAAACACTAAAGTCTAATACATGATTCTTAAGCAATGATATAACGAGAAGTTATAAACGAAGCTTTGATCAATTTTTTAAGTGTTTAAATTTTACTCACGCCAAAAAGAACGATAAGTAATTTACAACAAGGCATTTATGAAAAACGTTTAGCTTTAAACAAATGTAACCGGTAAAATTTATTCTTCACAGACAAGAAGCAATATCAGATTTATGTTACTGTATTTTCTTACGTACGTGTTCTGTAGTTTCTTCGTAACTTTTTTGTAACTCGTAGTATACTCATCATATTAAGGCGTTAATGTCTTAGAGTTTTACAAATTTGACGTGTCAAAAATTCAAAAGTGTTACTTTTTCTAAACTGCCATGTGTCCACGTCATCCCATAACTTTTTTGCGAAAAGAGGAAAAGGGGGAACACCGACCACGGTGTCGCCTAATAGCAAATGTTTACTTACAAGAAGCTAATTGCACAACGATAATCTTACTCCCATAGTGTACCTTCTGCATTCATGTTTACGATGTGTAAGCACATATACATGTCAAAACAAGAAAGAAAAGAGCGGTTGTCAGTGAACCAAACGTTTTGAACCTAGAACAATATTTTGATTTTACGTCCATGATTACGTACATTACAGTTAAAAAAGTGAACATGCGCTCAAACATCACACGATAATGCCTGCAATGGAACGTTGTATTTGACAACTTGTCTAATAAGTGTACGATAATTGGCGGCATTAAACGAAGTGAAGAGAATGAATCATAATGTTCGAAGAACACGCACAAGCTACAGAAACGAGGTACTTTATGTTGTGTTATTTCACAGTGCCAAGTTAGCTTTCGAGGGACAATAAGATAAACGTTATAGTATGTTTATCCAGCGCGTGATTTCCTTTTGACAGGGAAGATATCGCCCAAGTCACAAGACTTAAGATAAGACAGCGCTTCATTTTCACTCTTGATACAGTGAGGTCTTCGCAAGGTTTGTGCTCTCATTATAGCCGTGTTTAAATGCAATTTCATCACTACAAAGGAAAGAAAAAGTACAGCTAAAAAATGGGGAGTATTTTTCGGAGTGAAAACATGACCTTGTGTCAGTTTTTCATTTCCAGTGAAACGGCCTATACCTGTGTTGGTAAATTGGGAGAGCTAGGCGTTGTTCAGTTCCGGGATGTAAGTATTAAAAAATAATACTTCAGTAAAAGGCCTGATGATTTCTTCTATTTAGCTTAATTCACAAACTAGTGCGTTTCAACGTAAGTTCGCCAATGAAGTCAAACGTTGCAACGAAATTGAGCGAGTCTTGGCATATTTGGAAAAAGAAATATCCAAAGACGATATTCCTATTGAGGACATGAAAGATATCGCGGTTCCCAAAGCTAGAGAGCTTATTGATTTAGAGGTAAAGACTCCCTGATTTGAACGTGTCAAATGATCATCAGAAAATGAAAAAACAAAGGTTGTTGTTTTGTTTCTGTGCAGGTCATTTTGGAAAAATTGGAATCTGAAGTCCGTGAAGTAAACCGCAACGCTGAAGCAATGAAAAAGAATCACGGAGAAATGCTGGAAATCAAAAGCATTTTGAACAAGACCGACGAATTTTTTGATAAAGTAAAAAGGAAATAACCTTAGAAATATTATGATACACTGAACAAATCCTAAAACACTTAAACGCCTCTAATCCAGTCGGAACTTGCTTCAGCTGACAACGAGCCAGAAGTTGAACCTGAAACTGGTAGGGTAAATCGCGAAGTACTTCGGTAAAAACAACCGCCATGTCACTTAAATATAAGTTAAATAAGTTACTACAATTTTCAGGACGACTCTGTATATAATTTCTGATAAATAAATATGTAATTTTTAATTGACAGATCCGTGGCAGGAGTCGTACCCTTAGATCGTTTGGCCGGCTTTGAACGTATGCTGTGGAGAGTTTGCCGTGGCAACGCACTTCTGCGCCAATCTGTTATGGAAGAAATGGTCGAGAATCCTGCAACGGTAATGAAGATTTTCCTGTACTTACTTGAGTCGTGGACGCTACACGCAATACCGATCTCTTACGAAGAAATCAAGTTTGGTCTAATAATTGAAATTTGTCGACAATATTACAAACGCAACATTCGGTTCAAGTCCCAAGACTCTTTGTAACAGAAATAACAGTTTGTCACGGATTTATCAGTTTCAATTTGTCGTTTCGCGTTCGTTTAAAATACTCATTGATTATTCTTTTAAAATGTGTAAATAGGCATCGAATAAATTTAGATTCTTCATTTAGAGTTTATTTCAGGAGGTCACAAACTTGAAACGTTACACTACTCAACAATCTAAAATTAACTTACAACCTAAATAAAACCGTTCTTTGTTGGATAACTGCATATATCCTGCTCTCGTACTTATTCCTAAAGAGGAGCTATTTTCAGCAATTTGGCTTGTCCCAGGTTCATTTGTCAACATTTCTTTGTTCTTACAGGGAGAGCTCCAGCAGAAAGCAACATTCATAGTCTTCTACCAAGGCGAGCAACTCCACACGCGTGTCAAGAAAATCTGCGAGGGATTCCGCGCCACTTGTTACCCATGTCCAGATAATCCCGCTGATCGTCGTGAAATGTTGATTGGAGTCATGAGCAGGCTGGAAGACTTGGAAACTGTAAGTCCTTAATTCCACTTTATCTCACAACATAGAAATATCAAATGCAGGACGAACTTGCATAAGACATTTCATTATTCTTGTTTATTTTGACTTTCTTATTTTATACCATTTTTTGGGTCCAATTTTTTTATAGGTGTTGCGTCAAACTCGCGAACATCGTTTCCGAATTCTTCATGCAGCAGCCAAGAAAATAAACAACTGGAAGGCGCAGGTTCTCAAAGTGAAAGCCATTTACAACACCCTCAACGATTTCAATTTGGACGTCACAAGCCAGTGCCTCATTGGCGAAGGATGGCTGCCCACTGCGGACATGCACACCGTGCAAGCTGCATTGCAAGACGCTGCGGTAAAAGTCTACTTAATCCTTCTCTCACACATTAAGACGCTCGACTCGCCTATAATTGCACATAGTACAGAAAACAAGGAAACACCTATAATTATTCAAAAAGTGTGACAAAGCAAATAAAAGTGAAATAAATCCAAAAATAACTGCGAAAGATAAGTTAGCCTAAACTTACGTTTCCAAAGTACCTATATGACAAAGCGAAATACCATCAAATAATTACAACAAACTTAAACAGAAAAGTGATCTTTACAGGCACTACGCAAATTAAATTTAAAATGCCTTGGCAATGTAAAGCTTTGGACAGGTTAGTTTACTCCAAAAATATTGCTATTGCTGCCTAAAGACCTAACAATGAAATATGTTCAAATTGTTTGCATAATTTCTTATTTATAGAAGGAAAGTGGGAGCAGTTTCGTTCCCGTGCTCAACACCATCGTCACGAAAGCTACGCCGCCAACATATTTCCGGACAAATAAATTTACGGTCGGTTTCCAAAACCTGATCAATGCTTATGGTATTCCTGCTTATCGTGAAGTGAATCCCGGTAAGCATAGCACTTCTTTTCGCAAAATGTAGGTCACACAACTCACTAAGCCATCTTGAAATAGCTTTATACACGGTTGCGACTTTCCCTTTTCTGTTTGCGGTTATGTTTGGCGACGCCGGTCATGGTTTGATTATGACACTTTTTGCAGCTTGGCTGGTGTACAATGAAAAGAAATTTGGCGCAAAGAAGATTAACAACGAGGTCCTGTCTTCAAACTCTTAGTTTCAATTAATTCAATTCGTTATAAATCCAGATCGCATCCATCTTCTTCGGTGGTCGATATATCGTCCTAATGATGGGAATCTTCTCCATGTACACCGGCTTAATCTACAACGATATTTTCTCCAAATCTTTCAATATTTTCGGATCATCGTGGAGGGCAGATTATGACAACAAGACCATCTTCGGATCCAAGTCGCTGATGTTGGATCCAGCCGATGAAATCATTTACTCGCAAAAAGCTTATCCCTTCGGCATGGATCCTGTTTGGCAAATCGCTGAAAACAAAATCGTATTCTTGAATGCGTTTAAGATGAAACTGTCTGTAATATTGGGAGTCACCCACATGACTTTCGGTGTTATGCTGAGCAACTGGAATAATACGTAAGATTCTGGAGTATAACTTTTTATCTCAAAACTACTCCTAAATAAGTTTAAACAAATTTCATTCAGAAAGTGTTAGCTTCACGTGTTACATAAATGCCTTCATGTTTTCTCAGGTATTTCAAGAATAAGATTTTTATCTTGGTAGAATTCGTACCCCAGCTTCTCTTCTTTATGGCGCTTTTTGGCTACCTTACCTTTTTGATTGTCTACAAATGGTGGGTTTACACAGCTCATACTGATGACGGTAGGCAGCAGAGGAACATTTTCAAATATTTCTTTTTCGAAACTTTTTTCGAAATTTTTTTCGAATAAAGCTCTCATTGTCTGAGAGCTTTATTCGTCAAATGATATCTCTAAAATTACGATATAATTATTGTTTCAGTGACCTTAACACCTTTCTGCGCTCCTTCAATTCTAATCCTCTTCATTGGAATGGTACTTCAGAGGAAACCCGACGAGCCTCCTCTGGTTTGCCGTCAAGATGGCTACATGTTCGATGGACAAGTGAGTCATATAAGCTTTCCAAGTTCACAAAGTTAAAGCTGTCAGCAAATAAGAAATTCACCAAAAAGCTAACAACTGAATCGTACTATAATCTGATAAATAATTAAACGCTTTTTGAACATGCTTGTTTTTTATTTTATTTTAGGCTACCATCCAACTCGTGCTGTTGCTTATCGCCATCGTTTGCGTCCCCATAATGTTCCTTGGAAAACCCTATGTCCTCAAGTACAGACACAAAAAAGCCATGAAGGAGGAAGTAATGTTATTTAAAACTCAACGAAATTTTGTTCAATAAAAAAGTGGATTCTTAGGAAGACCACGTTTCCGCAGCAGAAGGTGGTGGAAGCTCAACAGCTTTAATTCACGACGGCGAGCATGAGGAAGAGTTTGAATTTAGCGAGATTATGATCCACCAAGCTATTCATGCCATCGAATACGTGCTGGGCTCAGTCTCGCATACCGCTTCTTATCTTCGTTTATGGGCTCTTTCCCTGGCTCACGCACGTAAAGCTGATTTCTTTTCGAAATTACTTTTATAACCCTTGAACCAAACCTTCAACCGTTCTGTTTCCTTGACATTCAACAGAACTTTCCGAAGTTTTATGGATGATGGTTCTCCGCATGGGATTGACATCGACAGGCTACACAGGTGCCATCATGCTCTATCTCGTGTTTGCCTTTTGGGCTTGCGCAACCTTGGCAATTTTGCTCATCATGGAAGGACTCTCAGCTTTCCTTCACACCTTACGTTTGCACTGGTAAGCAGTGATTGGCGTCTCATTTTCAGTTATTTTCTCAATATGGACTTTTTTTATTGACTAGGATGGAGTTCCAAAGCAAATTTTATGCCGGTACCGGCGTTCTTTTCCTTCCTTTTTCATTTAAACGAGTTTTGGACGGAGAACCAGATGAATAATTACCATAGAAATATTACCCAGAAAGAATACATAGCGTACGAAGGTAAAAAGTCGCGTAATACGTGTTACGCCATTTTAAAGATTTGTTTAGATGCTCGAATTCAATACAATTCTGAAAATCAACATGCATTCTGAAATCAATGCTAATTGCTTTTTTTTTTTTTTTTTTTGGGGGGGGGGGACTTTTTTTTACCTCATTTTAAGTAGGGTGACCAAAATTCCCGTTTTTTTTACCGTTTTTTGAGCGTATTTTTCTGCGAAAATATTTGTTTGTCCCGTTTTCCGGATAAAATAAAAACTTACTTATAAATTTGCAATACTAACTTGTTAAGATTTACTGGTCTTAACCTTCTTTTTTTTCCCTAAAATCTCAGCGATATTCACTAGAAGTTATGATTCAAAAGGAACTACTTTATACATATCTTACACGATTTGTAATACTGCCTTTAAATTTTGACCTTCGGACTTCCTAGCATGTCAGTCTGTGAAATTCCAGACTGTTAAATAAGACTTTTGGAACAACAAAATTCTTTTCATTACATGATTGAAGTGTCTAAACGTTTTCCAAAAAATTAAATTTTAAAAAATTAGATAAAAAACTTTTGCACGTTTTGGGCTTAAAAGCTCCAAAATGTCTCAATGCCATTCACTTACGGTTTCGTATACGATAATGGTTATTGCCAAAATCTCACAAGTCAGAAGAGCGATTGTCCTCGACGTCGTTCGACACGACTTTGACTATTTGCGCAACCACTGCCTAAAAAGCTCATCTGACTTTCAGAATTTTTCTATCGAAATTATTAAAAAAAAAAAGGAGTATGATGACATAGCAAGAGTTACCCATGCTAACTAACGAAAAAGTATTAAAGTTGTTGCCTACTTTAGCGAATTAATCGAGCTTAATAATCTTCTTAGCGATTAGCTAATTAATCTTCGAAAATATCAACCTCGACATACCCATAAGCAAGAAACACTTTATGGTCACAAATCTTTCTTAACTATTAAGCTATATATTTGAAATAGTCCAAATCAAGCAGCAGTCCTCCTGTGTTTCTATCATCCTCCGATGCTCCTACGTGGCCCTAACTAGATTTCCAGTATTTTTCTAAATAATACCCTAATTATGTTTAGGGTCTTTTTTTTACACTACTTTCTAGTAAATACAATAAAAAAGTGTACCTCCAATTTTTTTACCGTTTTCAGAAGAATACTCGAAAAAAATCCTTCATAACAGACTATGTCCCGTTTTCGGTATTAAGAAAACAGGCGATGTCCCGTTTTCGACCCAATGAAATTTGGTCACCTTAAGTTTAAGGCTATATCAATACAAACTACATTATTGCGGGACTCAGACAAAGCAACTGTGAAACCAGCAAGTTTTGCTACCTCCTTTTGTTTACACTCCAGTTCAATGCTTCAAGAATATTTGGCAACTGTACCTTCTAAGTTTTTAAATTCGAAATAGCTCAGTTACATCAGAAAGGCAGAAAAATGATTATTTACTGACCTGCATCAATTACCGTGTCTCATGCTTCTGCACACCACCGTTAAACAGAAAAGAGTCTCTTAACAACCTTTAGATTGGCAAATCCTGCAGGGACTTGCCCGGATAAAAACTTTTTAAGTTTTCAAAAGCGAATTACCAACGTTTCCACGGTGTGCTTGATTTTATCAGGCGTTCACTTGCTCCCATGCAGATGGCGTAAGTTCCCAAATGGCGTCTTTCCAT
Organism: Triops longicaudatus; assembly: GCA_022885665.1. NCBI lineage: Eukaryota > Metazoa > Arthropoda > Branchiopoda > Notostraca > Triopsidae > Triops > Triops longicaudatus. Next base: position 146,071 of record JAGQDJ010000082.1, on the reverse strand, counting down.
GATTTTTATCGCTAAGCAAGGAAATCAGTTTCGAAACTTTTCTTCTTATTATTAATTGACTCAGCTAGAATATGAAGTCATCGAACGCACAATTGCTCTAATAAAACATTTTAAAAAGCGAAACTACTTTGAGAGTTAAGTGCAGCTATTTGAATAAATGAGTAAGTACAGCACAATGCATGGAATCTTCAGAATCTTCACAATAAGGAAACCAAATCAAAGACATGAAATTACCAATGCACTTAGAGATGTTAATAAATGTCTCTCTTCAATAGATGATAAGAAATTTAATGTGTTGCTTTCTTTGACTAATGACTGAGAAAGAGGCACAGTTTTCACAAGAAGACTTAAATTTTCGATAATTTTATACAATAAATGAATGGAGTAAACAAATCGACAATTGGGAAATTCGTACCACAGTAAAATTTCCATTCTGTCAACTGGTTAACATCTGAGGATAATGAAAAAAATCACATTTGCGCAAAATGCGCGTATTTAGTACATTAGGCATATTTGAGTAAACTCTAATGCGGAATAACAATCTAAACAAATTACATAGTTTTAGTTTGGCTACAATCTTTGTATGAGAAACCTCTCACTGTCCCAGAGTAAATACATCAAGTTCAGCGTAAAGAAACATCGTTAGCGAAGAGAAACTTCTACCGCCGTCGTTGACATAATCGGGAGTCTCCATATTTGGAATTGACAAAATTGGAGTTATACTCAACAAAAAGTCCTACTAAGACTACGTAATACAGGAAACCTCCAAGTTTTTCAAGCCAATCCGGACCCTGGGTGTGGTTTACGAATAGGATAGCTGGTAAAATCGAGTATTATTTTAGTAAAGTAGAGTCTCGCTATACAGGAACCTTTAAAGAACGCAATCTCGTCTATAATAGACGAACTTAAATGGCCGAATTGTGCAGGTACCCATAAAAAGCGTCTGATATAACGAGCTTCGGTATACGGAACAGTTTTTCTATTCCCCGGGAGATCCGTTATAGGCCTAGCCAGATTCTTGTGTACAGTATTGTAAATTTTCGAAAGATCTCCTAGACGGTGTGCTGTTAGACATAGTAGAAGATGTACTTTATTTCTGGTAGTTAGATGTACACTTTTTTGATGAACCTATCACGAAATGAACTCATGATTAAGGTGTCCAAATGCCTTCCACTTAAGATTGTGTTGCGTATCATAAAGACAAGGTTCGAAATTCTTTAACCGAAACGGTACAACTACCTTTCTCAATCATCGCTTTATCATAATGCTCTTTACCATTTATCTCCAGCAGTCACTTTATGTTTGAATATATTTGGGGAGAGGTCAAAAACAACGATTCGAAAAAATGCTTGCCAAAAACCGTCTACCCTACAAATCATGCAGATTAAAGGAAAAGATGGCTTGTAGGTTGCTACTGAACCAATGTGTATTGTTTATTAAAAGTGGCGAACATACCATCCTTGAATGATCAGTTCCGGAATCTTAATCAAATTTACTAGCTGTTCACTTATTCTCAGACGCACAGTAGAACACAGACGACCTTTAAGGCTCTTTAGTGTTAGAGGCGTTTTATTATATACTTGGTAGGCGTCTTTAAGTTTGAGGCTTGCAAAACTCTGGAATGCTTAAGCAATTCACAAAGACAGGTTGGTTCCACAAATTTTAGTGGGAACGATTCTTTACAAAAAGTAGAAACAAAAACGCTACAGATTTATGTAAACTGAAATATTGTTTTCAATGAGAAGCTTTCGAAACCACCCTCTGGATCTATGGCGCATACCCCTAAGCTTTGACACAACTTGTAAAAAAAATAATAAAAAACAGATAGAAATTTCTTGAATATTATAGTTGAGCGACATTTAGAGCATAATAATAAAGTTTCACCTGAAAACACAGCTTCTATCCCAAGATCAGGCAATTGACAGCTTTAGGCTATTAGACTGCATTTGGCTGTCTTCTTCTACCCGTTAACCGAGGCTGAATTCTCAAAGGATAAAAGTGAGAAATTGTGAGGCAAACTTGAGTCATGGTATTAATCTTAAGTTCTCGTAATCAGTATTGATGAAAATGTAGGTGAACTTCGTTAAAAATTTCTTCGTAGTAGAAATAATGAAGAAGACCACTGGTAAAATGGACGGAGCCAAATAGTAAATTGTCCTATTCAGCTTCCACAAGGAGAACGCTTTTCGAGCTTGGGGTTTAAATCTTTGGCCTCAACAATAGACGAGCAAAACGTTTAGAGTCGTAATTTGCGTCTAGAGACCACATTATTTCTTGGCAACCCGCTGATAACATAGCAGGAGAATTGTCATTCTCTGAAGCCCGGTGGTCAAGAGGCAAAACAGTAGCAAGGGGTTCCTACCTTAGCAAAAGGGGGCGGACATCTGCCCCTCCAAGTCTTTGAACATTGTCAAACGTCCTGCCAAAACATCCCACTATCATCAACCTTTTGCTGTGGACTCGATGGCAAATGGAAGTTTGCCGGCTCTCCAACACAACTGTCATTAAATGCAAACGAGAGTCTCAAGCAAAACTTACGCCCTGTCCAGATCAGCCCTCAGCGAGCCTTTGCAATCTCTAAGCTTAGTAAATTTCCGGTGTAGCTTTGAACCATCGCTCACAGTCTGATTAGCCTAAAAGCTTTTATTCGTAATTAGCAAATAAGTTAAAATATTACAAAGTTCCATATTAGCGAAAAGCAGAATCGACAAGGACAACGACGAATGCATTACGCTAAAATTCGATTAAAAAACAAGCCCCGAAATACAGTTGCCAAAAGGAAAATCAGAATAAAAGTATCATGCGTTAACTGTTTTAAGTATTATTGTGCTTAATACTAAATATAGCAAAACGTTGGGGGGACCTAAGGCATGAGCGAATTTGTTGCAATAAAAGAAGTGGAGATTAATAAAAATAAACACTGCAAAAAAGAGCAAATATTTCAGCACAAACTACCACTAAATAAAGAACTGGAAGTAAGAATAGTGTGAAAATCCAGGAAAACTTTCTTATCAAAGCGTAATTTCAGTGAGTAAAAAGAAATACGTAAGTCTCTTTTTTATGTAGGATTTTGTACTCGCAGTTCTCAGTTTAAAAGCTTTAGTGCAAAACCACACTAAATGGGCCCCAAAGCATTTTGGTACAAAAAAAGCAAGACATTACATTCGCGCAACATACCTGGCAGTACTTCCCCCCAAAAAAGTGGAATGTCCTCAAAAGTCAACGCACATGCTCTACACCAAAATGGCGTGATCTCTTGCGATTGGTTTACAAACATTTCGTTTAACTATATCGCAGTAATGTGCAAAAGACTGTACAGTTGTGCATGAATAGAATAACTAGACAATTTTGGACTAACTGTGACGTAAGTTTTAGAAACTCGGACCATTTTATTCAAATCTAAACAACACCTACAACACAAAAACAAACAGATATGTTAAGTTTTACTTAAGAAGTTTTAATTGCATTCTATTATAATGAATAACAATTCTTTCCTTTTAAGAGGAGCGAGTCAAATATGCGTCATGCAAGTGTGTCAATTGTGAAATAACTATCTCGAAAATACGACTCAGCGAACAAAACACTCACGATATACTTCCGCGAATTGCTAACGTAACTGAATCTGAAACAAATGCCATTCTTATGTAAACAGATGAAAAAAGTGCACCGCAGTTCTAGAATGCTCTACTGAGACGGTAGCTTAAATAATACACAGAAACTAAAAAAAATACACAATGAAATAGGAACACGGTTGACTCTGTGTTCTATCCTGATTGCGGTCCGGATCCTGCTCTGAATAAAAGAAAGATGATTAGCCTGAAAAAGACGTACTCATAACAATGGTAGGTATTTAATAAGATTAAAATACTTATAATTGTGTCGTCTTTAAATGTTTGTCAAATATGTATTCATGTTGCTAAATAACCAGTATTTTCTAAACAAATACTAGATTGTCCTTGATTACCAACTATTGTAGTATTCTCTATAATAGAAATCAGGAGGCTGACGTGAAGGCGGACTTCCCGAAAGTGTGGTTGTTAAAGCGGCGACCGATTAAAGCAAGGCTGGTTAAGAGGGTTTCCACTCAGTCATGTATGAATTCCAAATCGCAGGACTCGACAACCGGCGACGACAAATAATGTGTCACTATAGGTGTGTATTTCCACGCAAATGCTTAAGCATGCCATGTGTTGATGTATTTGGTCTCGACAAAAACAGTTTTTGATTATCGAAAATTGCAACTATCTGCAACACAAAATGAGTTTGTATATGCTGTGCAAGTTTATTTTGTAACAAAATGCAGAAAAGGTTCCTTATACACTAAAAGTATGGATATACTTGAAAGGAAAAAAAAAAAAAACAAAAAAACATTTGCATTCGTAAATGTGTGTATCATTCAAAGGATGATTTATGGAAATTGCGAAAGGCTACTGGTCATTCAACTGAAGCAGCTATGAAGGCTTAAATGCCTACAACGAAAGGGTTTTTTGGTATCAAATTCGTCAATATATGGACATCCTCACATGATAGATGACGAAAGCTATCACGTTGACGGGCATCTATGTATATGGATATGTTGGCCTTACCGATAGAAAGTCCTGTACAGGAAATTATCTTCTTCCTGTCCCCATCATCCCCTGATGTTCCTCAGCTTAACACGGGATATGCATCCCGGCTGCTTATCGCTCTCGGGCTGCATAAATTACCTTGATGACAGTTCTGCAAACGGAACTTAAAACGGTCTCGAAAGGTCGTAAGTACTGGTAGCGGGGAAACAACAGTAAAATCTACCTGGCTGCCTTATCATTTTGACCATTGCAGGGACATACGAATACACACAAGAAAAAAAAAATAAAAAGTGCAATTGACTTTAGGGATGGCATCTGCTTAACGACACTTGGCCTATTCTTTCCTCTCTCTCTAGTTAAAACCTTAATTTCCACACCAAACAAAGAAGAAACAAACAAATGAAAAATAAATGAAGGAAGTGAGGCCGTTCCATTTGTGACGTCGCCAACGAAAAAGAAGAGTACGTAAAAGGAGTGATCAGGGTGCTTTTTCAATTGAGCCAGGTAACCTCTCTCAGCGCATTTGATTGTTGTCGTGTAACCAATCTGAGCCAAAAATCTGCCTGATCTCCCCTCCTTTCCTCTTCCCCTCCTCCCCTTCAGAAAAAGACTCGAGGAGCGTTGCTATGTCAACGCTGTGTGCACAACAGCAGGGGCTCAACTTGAACCATTCATTGCTGGCTTGCATGGCTCCCTAAGAACCTAAAGGAATTCATTGCTTAGCCCGTAGGGGGAAAAAAGGTATGCCTAAAGAAAAAAAAAAGACGCAGGCTGTCCTTAAGAGCCAGAAACGGTCTACGTCTACTTGATCCAATTACAAAGGTAGAGTTACGACAAAAGCAATATACACAGGTGAGCTGTATAGAATTTTCAAAGCCAAGTCTTCAGGGCCTCCATGACATTTTGTAAGATTCCTCCTCTTTGGCCTAAGCTCTTCTCCTGTAATTAACTAGCACAATTACCAATTCCATGCTTGGAGGACTCGCCTACCTCAACAACCTCAATGCTACTAGTGAGCCAGCAAGAGGTTTGAGAAGGGGTAAAAAAGGAAAATGCTTCCTAAGTCTCTTAAAGGAACCCCTTAGGAAGACTGGAAACGTACCATGAAGCTAGTTATGTGGTAGGATGGACCTAAACTTAACGCGCTCAAACCTTCAATTGCCTTGTCAACAGCGGCTTAGGATGGAGCTAGCCTCGCCTATTGGTCACCTGCGAATAGACGTCAAACGTCTCCTTAATGACGTCATAAGATTTGCAACCTTTAGCGCCCCATAAAATTAATAGGTAGCAATTAAGAAGTTGGAGTTATGCTTGGAATGGACTCTTGATGCAGTATCTGAACCGCAATTCTAATTCGGAACGAAATTCGGAAAATTGAAAGCTCGTGAATGTAGCCGACTTAAAGTGGCTTTAAATTTACATAAAAAAATTAATTAACAAGGAACATTCACAATTAACAACAATTTGCACAAATTTTCATGTGCAGAGTTCAACTGAAGCCTGTTCTACTGAACTTGTAACTTGCATGGAAAAGTTAATCTTTCATTGTGACCAAGGTATATTTTTAGGATATATTTTGGATACTATGTCATACATTGTACGTACATTGCACGTACACGTACATTATACTTTTAAGGATAGAGTCTATGGATAGAAAACCAATGACGACCAGCTGGCTGAGAAAAATATAGGAAAGCAGCTAGTTTTTCGCCGGAGAGAGCTGGTAAAACCCAACACACAGACACTTTATACTAGTAAAGTCAGAACTTGTGATTAACAGAATTTTTTTAGTAAAGAAGATTTCAGATTATGAAAGGAAGACCAGTTGTAAGCTTCGAAAATCAGTTTTGCCTTTTAATTGAGAAAAGTTGATCAAACATTGGAAATGTCTAATCATAAAGAGACTAAGCTGTCATTACTGTATTTTTCACTTTTCCAAGACGTCGTGAACATACCTGAAATGACTTCCGATGAAACTTAAGTTACAATAATCTTTGACAATATAGGGACCGGGTAATCGGAAGTTCGATAGCCCTTCAAGTAGGCTAGGTAGTCGCTGTATTTTTAAACCTGAATAGAAGCACTCGATGTTCTTTCGCAGACGCATTAATTGTTGGAAATCAAAGAGCTTAGGAAGTGAGCACCTTAAAAAATATAAAAAAAATTGTGATATATTGAAGCCGCGTAGTAACTCTCTAGTGTCTCAAATCTGAACCGTACAGCCTGACTTAGCAGGCAGAAGTATTTCGACAATATGGTTTGTTCTTGGTCACAATCATAGCACAGCTCGGCCTTCAAAAATGACATTCATGTTGCCGTAATACAGACAAGTGCTGCATGAAGTGTTCGCTGAAGGGGACCAGGTGCAAAGTTAGAATCACAAGAAAAGCCTGTCCTTTGACAACCATAATTGAGAAGAGTCATAATAAAGTTCTAAAAACATCTACAGGTGGTTGGAGAGTATATTTTCCCTACAAACTAGAACTAAGATAAGCTTATTTGAACTTGTCATGAAGTGTCACTTTTTATAGGTTACTTGTTTCATATAAGAATTTTGACTCCTCAATTATATGTCTTTTATGCTACACGGAGCCCTATCTGCAAAGACTACTATTTTAATAAACAACTGCACTAGTATATGAAAAAATTTGCATTAATTTCACCGGCTAGCGCTTTGGGGCATTTTTTGGATGTTTAAGCCATATTTAGCTCTTAGGTCGGGATTGTGAAAGGCGAATATTTTCAGTTAGACACGATATTAGTGCATGCCTGTAATGAATTCTACGAAACACAAGTGCTCGACAAAATACAAAATGCAAAATTTATGGAAATGAAAGAAATTAGTTTTCAATGTTCCTTAAAGTGAGCATGGGTTCACTGATTCTTTAAAAAAATATAATAATTTATTACAGTTAAGCTATATCTAAAGTCGATGTGGCAATAAAATTGCGAGAGTTTTAAGAAGTACTGCATTAAATACCCTATCTTACATTAGTGTTTTAATACCTAGAGCAGAAACTGAGACAGTTGAAACTTCAGACGAACCGTACAAAAATCAGAAAAATAAAATATAAACTCTGGAAATGGAAAAAGTCCTCTCTCTTGGGAATTAACCCTGGAAATGGCGAAACAAGTTTCGGGATGATTTATTGAAAAAAATGCCTCAATACTACTTACTCCCCTTTTCGTTAAAACATAGCTAACTTATATAGTCATAAGAATGCAACGTTGATAAGGACAGAAATAATATCCTCCATAGAAGGACTAGAAAACTACTTCCAAGGAAAAAGGCCAAATGGGCTTAAAAAGTAAAACGGATATGCAATGACATAAGACAAACTAGAAATTCGGTACAAAAAGAGCAAGGGAAGGAGACTAGGAATACTTAACTATGGTCTTTTGAGACGACTTAAAATAAAATTGTACTAGCCTATTCAAACCCCGTTCCCTCTCAGCTTCTATCCTCGCCAACTTAGCTTGCCATACATAATCAAATAAAACCTAATCTGTTTTCACTTTTCTGACCCACGCGTGCCTGTATTGATAATAGGAAAGTTACTGGAAACGTTAATTTATTTAGGTTGAGCTACATCTCGAACAACTTTAAGGTAAGCTTATAAACAAAGTTATGCACTTCTCACCCACTTAAAGAGCTTATGAAACGATAAGAATCGTCGTAAGAAAAATGATAAAATTTCGGATGTGAAGCGCTCGTAACAAGACTGCACGGCACAACTAGTGGGCAAATCTGTGTGACTAAGTTGTTTGCTTATTCCTTTTCTTCCCGAACTACCAAGTAAACGACTTCCATTTTCAGATGTGATGAAACGGATTGAAGAAAAGAGAGTAAGTGGAACTAAAATAGCGATCATGTACACAGGATAGGTCCCGTAGTTCACTAGTGGAAGAAAAGGACGATCTCCTCTAGGCAACCCTTCAAGGAACGAAAAGTTCGTCGGGCTCGAGCTTACTCGCCTACGAGTGCCGTTCGCCACTTTGTATTTCCCCCTTTTCTTCTCTGTTTCTTGAGAACGTTTCCAAAGATCAAAAACAGTGTCCAACTTTAGTTCGACCGCTATTTGTAATGTGTGTCGTAATTTACTTTAGAACTGCGATTTATTAAAAATACATAATATTATTTCTGGAAGAGTTCACAACTTTGAAATGTAATTTACCTTTCACAGTTGTTACCAGTCAGTGTATGGAAGATATAAAAATGAAAACAGTTTGGGGTAATGCGCTCGAATTTCAATGTTAGCCCGGAACTTCTGTAAAGGGTAGAGCCTGTCAGTGAAAGGAGGCTCATGGGCAAGTTTCAGCAGTGTGTGCACTGTCATTTCAACCTTATTCGCGTCATTTTCATTTAATTATTAGGCATACTCACACTAAGTTGAAGAGATTCCCTTCCACCATATGTTACGGAACAATTTGTTCTAAAATTCATTTTCTTTTGTTTGCTTGCGTATATCCGCATAGTTATAGGGAAGCATTAGCTAACTGTCTTACTACTGTCAGTATTGGAAGGTTCTGGGAAGTTTTCCCTGGTGCCTTGAATATTCAACAAAGTTAGTTCTTAATGAAAGCTGTCCAATCTGATGGATCTCGAGCTGGATTTCTCTATGCCTAATATGTGAAACGAACTTCTCCAAACAATCCATCATGGCTACCTACCCCTCTCCGTTTTAACACCCCTTCCCTCCTTCCTGCCCTCCATGAAACATCTCTAGTTCCTCCCCTGCCGTAAAATGTAAACGATTAAATACGTTAGCACAAATTTGCAGGCATTTCTCTATGGACTCGAGCTTATGCTAAAAAGCACTCTTATTAACAAAAGGGTAGTGCAAGGACCCGACGCTTTCATATAGGCCTATGACCTTAAAGACTATAAAGCATTATTTTCATTTTTATATTGTTCTTGTTTTTTAATTTTGATAAAGCAAGGTATTTTCTTCTCTTGTGTATTTTCAGTGTATAATAAGTATTGAGAGCGTTGTGTATGTCGACACCGCTAGTTCTCACGAGTACTCGGAAAAATTGCATTACTTTGGCTAGAGCCCCTTTTTTTCTACGTTGTCTTCTTTTATTTCTGACAGGGACCCATAAGCCGAGCCATGAAAAGCGGCGTTGGAGATTGCGAGGGCGTTGCTCGTCTCGCTGCTAATGTCAGGGTCTCGTTAGTTTATGATTTTCTTGGATACGTTCTTTTTTTCTTGCTTTTATCTCTCGGGCAAATGAAAAAGAAACTTGGTCTTAACTTCAATTAAAATTTTTCGGAGGCATACTGCCTCACTTTTTATGGCTATCTTATGTATCCTTAACAGAACGCCGTGGGAAAATGTTCCATCAATTTTAGGTTGAACCATGTGGAGCATCCAAGTTACCTCTTTTTAACTAAAGAAAACTGAGTTTTCACCCTATATGAACGCTTTTCAAATCGAACCTTTATTTTTCAGTTCGTAATATTTGTGAGCTCGGAAAGAGGGAAAGGTGCAGATGTTGAAATGTTAAAGGAGATTCATACGAGTTTTCGAGCATGTAAAATGCAGAGGACGTGAGAAATTTCAAGGAAATGCTTAACAAATTACCTTTTACGAAAATGTAAAACTTAGTTAGAGTAGGACTATGTTACTTCATCTTCCAACAAGCTAACGCAAGACTAGACGAGACTCGCTTTTTCTGTTCCATGCTTTTCTGAAGTATTTATTGCTGTTATAAAAATTATCGATGTTATGCAATAGTTAAACATATACACAAATGGGAAGTCCAATAATACGGAACGAATTCGGAAAATAAGGAAAAAAGCTTCTCCATGACTGGCTTTCCATACGAGAGCTTCAGTAACCATTTTCCTGACGAAATTTTCTTTAATAGAAAACTGTTTATATTTTTTTTGTAACTTCTGTTTGAGTAGCAATGAGATCATTTTTTATTTTCATTCCAAAGCTACTATTAGCAACGGTAACGCAAAGAAAAAAATTAATGAAATTTTGAGAATTAAGTTTCTATAAGGCCATTTTCATCACTTCAGTCTTTACAGAAATTATGCAATTGTAACAAACTTTACACAAGTCATACATTAAGGCAAGAAGTAGGATGTGCTTTTCTGTTACACTATAAGTTATGTGTAACAAAACCTTCTTAAAGTGGAAGAGGAGGATACATGAAATTGAAAAAATGCACGGACAATGTTTATGATTGTATGTATTTTTTTTCTTTACGAAACAAATAAAACACCTGTCTTTGTGACATGAAATGGTCCAGAATGACAAAGGCTTCTGGACACGTATTACTTGCATTCCAGCGCAAGCGCTAACAGGCAAGGATCTTAAATTTAGGAAACACCGGTATAGTTCTCGCAAAATTTAGACTTCGAAATATGAAATTTTGTAGGGAATTTTTAAGGGAATTTTAGTATACTTTATAAAAAGATAAGTTTATAAAATTCTATGCATGTCGTATTTTGTGCGATTGACTTGTTGGAGGGTTTGTGATCCTTAACAAGTCTCTGTACTGCATCAAAGAAGTTTTGACATTTTCGTGACTCAATTTTATGAGTCAAATGAGTCAAATTGACTCAAATGAGTCAAAATTAGCAAAACATTCGAAAAAAACAGAAGATTTTTATAGTATAGGTAACTATTTTTCGCCGCCTAAAATTATGAATATCTCGCAAGTTGAACTGGATAGCTAAAATATATTTCAAGAAACTTCTTGTTAAAAGGAGTTCAACGAAAATTTTCATACTTCGTCTATTTTTCAGACAAATTTGCGTTTTATACTACAGAAATTCTGAATACTTTCTGAAAGTGCATTAGCCAGCTTTTTTATTACTCGAAGTGAGCTAAAAGACCTTAATCACGCACACATGAAAAGCAAATCACATAAGCAAACTATATTCTCCTCTGTAATTTCTAAGGACTTTGTATACTTTGAGCTTATAAATGGCAAGTTTTTAAACCCTTTGAAGTATCTATTACGAAACCACAATTTCATCAACGCAGAACCCTTAAAAGTCCCCAAACACGAATCACCAGAAATACTTATTACCAGAAATACAGCAACATAATATTAATTCTTACCTTCAAATTACTGCAGTAAGTCTTAAAACAAAGCACCGCGTAAACATGTGTAAGAATACTTAAAAAAAGTGTTTCTCCAATAATTGTCACTCGTAACTACACCACAGGGTTACTCCCCTCCCACCTCCCTGGCCATTTAGACTGGACCCTCTTCACCGCCACTTTTACTACGCCAGCTTTAACATGCTTTAACAATAGCCTAAATGGGCTACTTTAAGAGATTTTATAGAACGGACATCAAAAGCCGAGACTCTATCGTCCGTACACCCTGAAATGTGTCTTTAAGAGTGAGTGCGTTGCTGGTGGCGGAGTGGGTGGGTGATTTTGGCGGTCAATTGTGTGGTCATTCGTGCCGGGAGATCTCCCTCTGACTTTTAAATGCTCTTCTCTTCTTTCCTTTTGTGAGTGAAACCCAGAAGCTCCGCTGTGTAAGCGCCGTTCATCCGCACCCATGCCTCATTGAACCTGCTTTTGTGTTACGGATATGGGGGCTAAGCAAAACGCCTGCAACTGTCCATTCTCTCCATCTCTTTGCTAAATGTTGCTGACCCCTAAAATCCCCACTGTCTACAATGGCGACATGGAAAGATTACTGTCCATAACGAATCCAAAGCACAGCGAACGCGAACCGGGAAAGCAACAGAGTTTAAGCCTGCTAGAAAATCATCACTTTACCAACATAAGCCTTTTACCATCTCTTTTCCTCTCGGCATCACTGATCAGCTTAATCAGGAAAATTCCAGCGTTTTATGCAGATTAAGGTCCAGTGGAGGCTGCTGATGCTGGAAGAGCACAACCAAAACCCATACCGGATATCCGTGATGGACCGCCGCCCTGAAAGGTGGGAGTTGTGAAGAACCGTTTTCTGACCACAGTTTCAGCGTTTGCAAAAATTGGCCCATATAAGCATATTGTAGAGGTAAGTACCCTTCGAACACTCGTAGTTATTCAAGCGAACTTGGGACTAATTTGGGAAAATCGAGCATGTTCGAGGGGAGGAAAGTTAGGTGGAGTGAAGGGAGAGCAGAAATTCGGATAAAAGCTGTTAGCTGTATATGGTTGGTAATGGTGAGTGGACACAGACGCTGGAACACATTGTTGGCTCTAGCGCTTGTTTCAAAACTCCTGAACTGAAATTTTTCTTCTAAACCTTGTGTTCGATTGATAGAAACAGATGCCAGCTGGGGAGGGTTATAGTCAACATCCCATAACCGAGGGCGGCGCGGCCATAAAGGAGGGGTCAGTTTGAGTGGTAATTACTCGGAAAGCTACAAGGTAAGATATATACTTTCCTCTTTCCACCGTTTTTTTTTTTTTCGTTTCTTTCCGCTTTTCTCCCCAAAAACTAGAGGGTTATATAACGTATTATCTAATGTTTTTAAAAGGTGCCCTGGCAAGTTCTAAAATTTCGTTCTTTTGGAGGTTCGGGAGAAAGAAACAGTTCCTTCAGACAAAATAAAAGGAAAGAGAAATGAAAGGGCCCGGTCGGCCGAAGAGAAAAAGAAACAAGTTTGGGTAAGACAGTAGGTGTTTTGTAGGTTGTAATGTTGTGGTCAAAACTCCCCACTGAAAACTGCCTCCAGGGAGTCTATTCTTCGGTTTCTTTAGTCCCGTCATTTTTTTTCTTTTATTATATTGTGTTGCGGTGCGGAGAAGTTTGGATTTCAATTTTCGTAAGGTGAACGCGAAAGTGAGGAGTGTCCAATAAAACTTTAACCGGTTCCCTAAGATGCTCCCTACCGATGAAAGTTTTTTCTAGCAAACAATGCAAGATTAAACAGACTATAGATAATCTTCATGTTAGTTTCTCAGCTAGTGCTTGTTTTACGCAAAATGGAAGCGAATACTTGCATCAACGCATGATCAGGAATTTAAACACTGAACGAAACTTTTACAGTTGCCGTGCGTCTTCCAAATTCGGTGAGTAACACGTCATTAAAAATATTTCCAACGTGAGTGCAATCAATGGGAAGTGCAATCAAGGAAAAAAGTTATCTCAAGCATATGAAGGACAACGAGTATTCATAAAACATGAACACGCCCCGAAATGTATAATTTGAAGTACAGCAACTTTTAATTCTATCTGCACAAGTTGCAACGTGAAATGAAACGTCATCTTCAATACTCCATAGCTAGTGATCCTACTTTTTTTCTTTTTTAATTCGACGAATGAAACGTTGTATACGCTTGGTTGATTGCGAAGCTCTTTCAACGACCTGTAGCCAGGCGAGTCCTCACCCATTCATTTGCCAAATAGATTACCTTAGCCTAAGTACACTCACGTCAAACTTAATGACAGGAATTACACCATAACCAAGGTCGGCTGCTCCAACATCTATAAACACACATCCTTCATAATCTTTTTTCCCCTTTACCGTATCGACTTATTTTTTTTTCGCTTCCAACAAGTTTAACCGTTAAAATATCTGATATCCATCATTAACCTTCCTCATGTGCTACCGGTTTCCTCATATGCTTCCCGCCCACCCCCAACCTTCCCACCTCCAACTCTCTAATTCGGAAAATAACCGAAAGGTTTTCTTTACAAATTTCATCTTCAGTTCTTTACTGTTTAAGGGCCAAATATTTACCATAGTATAAGTAATTGAAAGTTTTCAACTGAACCATAGAAGTCATACCGTGTTTACCTTGTTTTTGTTACAAAAAAAGAAGGACCATTACAATCCTAAAATGAGTAGCGATAACCAATTTGACCTGGAATTACATATCGCAAGAAAAGGGAGCTTCGTGCTGCTATACTTAATGGTTAATGACTTTTAATTAAGCAATTGCACGAGTTCTCGTGAAACATGTTTATACGTAGAGCGATTTTCCGACATGAGTACGAAGTTATAAAATGCAGTTTCGTAATGCTCAAATCCTGCTTCATTGAACCCTGATTTTGTGCAAATTAAGATACATTCTGAGCACAGCCTAACTGGGGCAGGTGAAAATGGGGTCCGTCGCCCCCTGGGTTACCAAATTTGACGCATGGCAATGCCTTTTCTGTCATTACACAAATAAAAAATATTTCGTCATATAAAAATCCAAGCGCTATAATATATAGGAGCTGAACCCTAAATTCTTAATTATAATGTTACTTAACTACCATACTTTAATATGGATACGTAAAATAGTTTAAATAGATATATTTTTAAGCCATTCACGATTTTTTTCTAAATCTACATCAAATTCCAAGCATACTACCAGGTAACAACTTAGCCTGTACGCTACCTTTAATACCTACTTGTTCTATCGGCTATCTAGTCGGCAATTTCAACTACAAATTCTATTCCTAAAACAAAGCGACAACGGTTCACTCCAGGTTATTGCAAATAAAGTTTCAGTTGCGTACAACTGATCTCGTCGAAATTGAGATTAACTAAATACGGATCAGTTACGCTAGGCGATTACTGCTTTTAATCTACAATTACTTCTCACTTATTTCGACAATTTTTTTTCCTTTCTGGAGCGTTCTTTGTTTAGAGACATGCCCGAAAAGCTTCTCTGCAAGAAGTTTTCTTCTTTTCAACTTAAAATAAATAATTGTCAAATAAAGAAGCCTTGGCAATCCGTGGGCTGGGATCCACAGATCTAAGGACATATAACGCTGTTGGCTGCTTACGTTCTTTTGTAATCGAGCTTGCCAATACCTGTCCGTTCTCTGTGAGACCCGCCATTGCTAGGGTAAGACTGGGGGGTGAGGGGGACACTCTTCTAACTGAGCTGGGGCGTCCTAGCCACTGTCATGTTGCTGTGACGCAGCGTTACGCCGCCTTCCATTGGCTCCCGCACACCTGTAATAGGCGGAGCTTGCCAGCCCCCTGAAGCCCCTTTTCTTGTGTAGAGCCCCAGCCTTTTACCATTAATCAAGGTGCATTTTATAGTCTCGCTTGCCGCATGCAGTCTGCGGATGGCTAGCATCGTCCTCGCCTCACTCCAGCTACACGGGTCGTGCGAGTGCTCTTCGGGCATTCGATATTCAGTTTCCCTTTATTTGTAATTTCAAAGGAAAAAAAGGCAGGGAGACCCCATCTGAAGCATAAGCTTGAACCCAATCCATCCCAATCTAACTGCCTTTTCCTATATTTCCCCTTTAAGTGCAAATTACATACCAAAAATCTTTCAAGAGAAATATTTCTAGTAAGTGCGCAGCCAGTGTCAACCAAAAACATCCATCATTGGAAATGGAAAAACCGTGCCATGTGCTCAACAACGAAAGTTAGGTGTTTGCAGCGTATTCCAGTGTGTCATCCGTTTCGCCATTCCTTTTGGGTTGGCAATTGTTTAAAAAAATGGTTGGGAAAAAGGGGTAAACATTTTGACTGTTGTTGATTAATTACTGTAACTGGAGACCCCCCGCGAAAGCAGATCAGTGGAATGAATGTTGTCTTCGATCGTGATAATGAAAATTGTCGAAAAAGCTGGTTCACTGTGGCACAAGGATTCCTTCTATCTAAGTGCATCCGACGGGAAAACCTGAAAGACTCCGGCACCCAAAACCAGTTCTTCCCCAATCCGTCAACAAGGGCGGTATTCCTTCAAGAGTCCTTTATAGAGTTCTTTCAGAAGAAGTAAAAGAGTACAGAATACAGCTTAGCACTGAAGCCACCTGCTTTTGGCCCCCTTCGCTCAAGCGGGTTCCTCCGTTTTTGAACGTTTGTCGAACCCGGGGTGAAAGGTGTAAAAGGGGAATGGGTGTAAGAGTGAGTACTACCTAAAGCTTGGGCAGAGTGTAACGAGTGCATCGTTAAGTCCCGAAGGGGTTTTTCCCATGCCGAAGAAGCCGCCGAGGTGGATATTAAGTGGGAATTAAGGGAAACACTTTTTGGTGAAGAGAAACCTTGACAAGTTTCTTAAAGGAGTGAAACTTGGAAACAAGAGAAGTTAAAAATCTTCCGTCGATCACCATGAACCAATTGGGGACTGTGTACGCCACCAAACGGCGTCGCCGAAATGGAAAAAGGTTAGAAACATTCTTCGTTTGATATGTAGTACTCTTTTTCATTGGAACAAAAAGCTGCGAGGTAAACGAAATCGAAATTATTTCAATCCAAAGAAAACTAAATCAACGGTTAGTGCAAGTTCTTAAACAGGAAGTTTGTTTGTTTTGAAATGTTATGACCCAATCCATGACGTGTATGTTAACTAAACCTTCCGTTTAGATTGACGCTAACATTTACGCTTCAAGTGCTTTGTAAAGTAACTATAAAACAACTTCCAGGTTTAGGGTGCCATTTTAGCCAGCAAAATTTTCTTCATTTTAAAAATTACATAGTATAACGCGTAAAAGATTTTAATGGTCCATGCATCATACGGAATTAATCTGTAAGACAATAATTTTTAATATTACTAAATAAACATGCTGTCCAATACTCAGTGTAAAGATTCATTTGAAAGGGTTTTCCACGTACGATATTTTTCTATATGACAGTTTTACTTCCATCTACGTTAATAAAATGTCTACATAAATAAAAGTTAGGTCGACACCGTATTTCGAATCATTATTTTTCTGCTAAAATCTCTTCACCAGCCAAAGCTTGTTCTATAGCACCAAATAAATTGTTAAAATTGTTGTAATGTGTGCAAAAACATAGCAAAATATTGTAAAAACACTTAATAATAATATAACAAAGCGAATGTTTGTTTTGATAGACGTTTACTTCGTATCAGTTCCTCACATTCTTAAAATGTGACGTTGAAATGAGCAAATGCAAAGTAGCGGATGAAGTATTAAATAAATAGTTAAATATCGATAGGCTTTCAAGTACCACTTTCATCTCTAGATCGAATTTTTCTCTAATGAAGTTGAATCCTAACGTGTCTCATTGTCCCACGCGATTAAGGTTTGATTATATAAAAGCTTTTATCTCCATTTAGCTCAATCAGGTATAAGAAAAGTTGATGATACAACTAGAAAAGCAATCAAGGATCCTAACTGGTTGACTAATTAGGGCCCGAGAAACGAAAGGTTCAGGTTCGAGCTAAATTTCACGTCAAATTTTTTCTTTCCTCTAGCATATTGTGCTGTACGATCCATCGTGCCTGGGGTTTTTGTGTTATGTTTTCTGTTGAAGCAAATTTCGGGTCTGGGATAAAAGCTGTCAGTCAAAGACTATTGGAGTTTGTGATATTCTTTTGGAAACCTTTAATTCCGGTTACACGTTGCATGCATCTTTCCAACAGTTACTACTTAACTTGTCCGTCAACCAGCGAGGCAGGAATAATGTCGTGTTATTACCACTACTACGGACTCGACAGCAATCGACTCTGTTTCGCCTTTCCTCGTCCTCGTCAAAGCAATGGCGAAAAGAAGAAAGGAAAAGAGGAAGTAGACGTGGCCCAGCCTCGCCAAAGCTAAGCTTGTTACAGGTCAAAAGGTTAAAAAACTACGAAGGGAAAATTGCTTAATACAACGAAAGCGGGGACTATGCCGATTGTAAGCTTGCATACATAATTAAGCAAAAATACTCTTGCTCTGGTAACGCGCCCCAGTGCAGGACAGGAAGACTGGAGAATTGTGCTTCGCGCTCGCCCTGTGGCCTACAACTTACGTCACTATTCCCAAGGGTTTGAGAGGCAGTCTTGACCAGGTGGGGGGACGAAGAAAACAAATGGCGCTGGGCAATGCGCCAAGTTTAAAGAAAATGACCGGAACACCACCTGAGATATATTAGGCTGATGCTCACGTGGAAAGAAAACACTGCGTTAAATAAAGATAAGAGTGCAGGGGAAACGGAAACTTTAACCCAACGTCTCCCCGTACAAACTGCTTTACCGATCGCACCTGAATGGCACTTTAGGCAGAACATACTGAGTCGAAAAGCTCTAAGCATTCATTTTTAGTCTGTAGGCCTTAAATGATTAATAGACGGCAGCCAATCTTTGACGTAGCATGACATCCGCATTCCGAGGAATTTGTCACTCCTACGCTTCTTAATTTTACTTTTGTTTTTTAACTGTTTCTGCTCTGTTGTTGTTGCTGTTTCGTTGTCGTTTAATTTTTAACAATTTTTAGATCAACCCACGAAAAATTGGTGAAACCTGGATGCTAAACTCCCAGCTTCTAAGCAAGTTATTCAAAATTCCGTTTTTAACGTTCTTGGTTTTTTGCTTTTTGCGCACTTTGTTGCTAGGACAGTTTCTTGAGCTTAAAACGGACTCTTTTCTAGTTGAATACAGGGTAGTCTTTCCAGTTCTCTTTTTATTAATAAGTGTTTGATTGGATTCTAAGTACGGTATATGAAAAAGGCATTCGAGCTAAACGACCTGTTCCAAGGCTTTTAAAGAACGAAAATTGTAGGCCTATTCACCGTGGTTGAGGTTTGAGGAAAGTGGGTTAGACGTCGTAGGGATACTAAGGTGGTTTAATGGAGTTGCCCTTGTTTAAAATTCACTAGTGCTTGTGTAATATGACCAAGGGTCGAAATTTAACCGCGTTTTAAGTGTCAGATTCGGCTTAGGCGTGGAGTCGGGTAATTGTTGATTACAAAACGTCTTTTTTTCTTCCGGGGGAGTCTGCACGAACGTCATGGCGTGTGTTGTCCTTAGTAAAAAAAAAAAGAAAAACACTGGATAAGAAAGAGATGCATATAGAAGCCAAGGTAAAAGTTGCTCATTTTTTTGCACTGACTTAGTCCCATAATAAGCTACTTTACGAGCTTTGTGTCTCCCTTTTGTGCCTATGGCAACAAAGTCGTCATAAAAAAGGAAGAGGAGGGGAAAAGAATGGAAAAAACTAGCGTTTTTTCTTTTATTATTTTTTGTATAAGTACCAAGGACAAAAGCATCGTGTTCCATACTGCATCCGTCACAAGTTATAACTTTTTCTTTGGTGGGAGATATTACTGACCTCTCCTTAGTTCTTTCCCCTGCAGAGACACATTACGCACAGTATTTCCGGATTCGTTACTGCATTGAAAAGCTGAAGAATGGAACATTTATAAAGAAGTCCAGCATTGTTTAGTATTACGTATAGAGAGCAGGAAAACCGCTTCCAATTCTTTTTGTTTTGTTGTTCTTTTCAAATTTTGGAGGGATGTCATTATACTGCCCTAGAAGGCAAATGCAAATTAGTGTTTGTAGCTACCGTTGGGATTTCAGTCACCACTACACGTTCAGGAAGCGTGAAAAGTGGCGATCTGATTAACGGATAAAGATGATGGTGTGTTAGCTCCCACTTCGGAGGTACAGATACGACAGTTTTGGGGGCTGGAGGATGTGCCTTCTGTCTTGATCCCACTGTTTTCGCTCCCGTGACAAGAAACGTGGTGAGACATGGGAAGAGAGGACCTCTTCATTATATATGTCGCCAGCGAGGCTAGACAGGTTAGATTATCCTTAACCGCAAAACTTTTCCCGATCAGGCCTACAGGCATAATTCATTTGCATAGAGAATCCTCTGAGTGGTCCTTGTCATTGATACTTCGCCGACTTAGCGGTTGCCAACACGGTTTTCTGCCAACATCAACAACTTGACTGGACTGAACAGGAGGAGGGATGTTGGACCCACCGAGTGAACGAAACATGGGAAAAGCGAGTATGAGCTGTAAAAATAAAGAATTCAGAGCTTGCTTTAGTTAACTGAAATGGAAACTGCTAATGTGCTCCTATTATTTAAGAAATATGGTTTGCGGCGAATGAAGAAAAGTTCCGCTGCTGCGGTTAATCTTGAGCACCTTTCGAGCCGTCACTGGCGCCGGGCTCTTCAGGTTCCCTCTTGGGTTCGAGCAAGCTCACTTCAGCTTGCTCAAGTTTTTCGACTCATCAAGAACAATTAACCGTGAAAATGATATGTCTAGGAGCTTTTCTGCGAGTTGGTACACAACAACAACAAACTTGGCTGTTGTAGTTTTTCTTGGCAGACAAGTGCCAAAGTCTTCGGACGTACTAGAATCCTTTCTTGCTTGCCTTGCAACCCAGATCCCGGTTTGAAGATACATTTCAGGAATATGTCTTCGCATTCTAATTCCAACGAGATAAGCTTATGTCGTACGCTGTCAAATTTCATTTATGAAGTCCGAGAGCGAAAACTTTCATGTGTCTATACGCAACGAATCATTCGACCTTAACGATGGACTGAAAGACTGCCTGCCATGCGTTGAAATCACTCGCTGATATCCTTTGACAATGGCATGAACATACACAATAGTTGGATAATACAACCTCTGTCCAATTCGTCGTTCACCCGTAGTAGATTTTTAGCTTTTCTTTTCCCTCAAAATGATTGAGCTGTACGAATTCTTAAACTGTCACAGAACACACCGGTAACATGACACGCAAACACGGGTTACATACACATGATGTCAGCAGAAGAATTGCTGAAGCTAGTTTTCCTAGATATTGCTTTAGTGGCAGAAGGTGACAATATTAAAGTTGCAGAAATTGCTATTGTTTTTTAACTCCATGACTTACTTCATGATTTGTCGATTCGATTCATTGAGTTCTAGTTCTATTTCACTAGAGTCGAATCTTGTATAAAGTAGTTTAACTTAGACATTTTTTCTCTTATGTTTGAGTTGGCTTAAACTTGCAATTTTCGTTGGTCAAATATGTTTTTTTTTGGTGCAAGCGTTGTTCTCTAAGTGCTTAGCTTTGTGCAAAAAATGTAACAGGAAGAAACGCAAGCTCTTTTAGATTGCAAAGATGTGCGTGAAAGTGAGCAGTAATTTAGAACCGGACGACTCGCAAAGCGTCGTGATATAACAAGTTAAGTTTCCACTCACCGAAGTTAGTTTTGGACCAAAAAGAGGCGGCCCTTTTTCTTTCTGGTGGACGAAAAAAGCTACGGGTGGGCTATGAACAGGGCGGAGATTCAGGTGTGCAGGACAAACCCTTCATACCTCTCCTTAGACTTAAAGAGGATTTATGATTCACACTCATTTCTTGGGGGGTTACGGGGGCCAGCATAAGTGTGCCTTTCGCCTGCGTCTCCCAAGCCCGTAACTTGATTGCTCGTCGGAACCAAGAGCCGCGTTCGGGAATCTTCAACACAATTTACTTCTCAACTTCCCTGAACCTCCACTAAATTGGATTGTTATCGTTCATTTTGCATCGTCGTGACTCTGAAGTTTTCATTATTTTTTTTTCTGACAAACTTCAATAGATTTTTTATTGTTAAACTATTTGCGCGTTGCAAACATGGTGCAAGCTTTGCTGTGAAATAGGGTTGATTACATGTTCTTTTGTTGCATTTTTTACAGTTTGAAGCCGTCGCCAAAGGAAGCGACCGGGAAGAGTAATCCAAGCAAAAGACATCGCGAACGCCTCAATGCCGAGTTGGATACTTTGGCCAGTTTACTTCCGTTCGAAGCCAGTATTTTGTCCAAGTTGGATCGGCTCTCCATATTGCGTTTGTCTGTGAGTTATCTCCGTACCAAAAGTTATTTCCAAGGTAAGTTTCCCTTTTACTCCGTAGCGAAGCGTTCTTTCCAGGTTGTAGGAGAACAGATGGTTTTCTGCTAAAAAATGAGCAATTTAACTGTTTTAAGGACCTGTATAACTCCGTTAATGATAATGTAAGCTTTTGAAAGGTTTCTTAAGAGAGGAAGGGCGGTTTGGCTCATTCATAACAATGGTGGTCTGAATTTAGTACGCATTAAAACTGTTAAAAAGACACAAAACTGAGAAAAGAACGAAGTTTATTCATGAATATTGTTCTTCGAACTTGTATTTCGTACCGTTTAAGTTGATTTGGAGTTCAGTAATCGGAGGACGGGCTGTATTTAGATTGTACCCGACCATATTTGCTAGAGTAAAATACATTTCGGACAGATTTATTGGAGCTCCGCACGAAGGCTGAAAAAAGCTTCCAAAGGTCTTACAGTTACTTGTTGGCGAATGTGAAAACTTACAAGTGGAGAGAGTATTAGTGTAGAGTCACTCTTGTCCAACGGTAGTAATTATAAATGAGTTCTGAGGTCAAAAGGAACTTTACATAGGGCGTAGTAAACTTATATGTGACAATTATTACATAGACCCGTTGCCTCCTTACGAAATACAAGTGCGGTGTATCGTGATTCAGAGCTATAAAGTTCATACAAAAGTATTACATTGCGTTTGAAAATATGATTGTTTTATTGAGAGACTCAATGGATCCGGAACAAGTGCACTTACATTCCTTTAATTGTTACGGTGTGACGAAGATGAGTTTAATGTTCTAATCTACAGCAATAATTTCGTTACGAGAGTAGATAACAGTCAAAATCCTTTAGCGATGTGAAATAGAGTCGTGTGTATATCGCGAATCGAATGTAAATAACACCATAACTTCATCAAAACCCTTTTTGTTACATTAGCTTCAATTATGCATCGAATCTTCTAAGCTGTTCTGTTCTGATTCAACTCGAATTCCTTTCTACTGGGTAATAAACTAAATAAATAAAGGCGAACCGAGGAAGTTGTTTTACACAGGTTTTTAGCATCTCTTAAGATTTCAATCTCTTTAGACTTCCCATGGTGAAGATGAAGACGTTTGCGTACCGCTTTTCGTCTTCGTCATGATGCTTTTTTTTCTGTTGCGTCCCGCTTTGAAGAGCAAAATAAAGATGCTTATGGAAAAAGGGTTTGAACATGGGCTGATTGGTTGGTAATTCGATCTATAGAATCAAAGCAAAAGCATGCGGAGGGGTGAAGGTGAACTCAAGATTGAAAGCTAGCAAATCAAACATGAAGGCTGATGAAATTATCATAAGAAAAATTGACTTACAAGATGGGCGTGCAAAGGTTTGTGTAAAGAACCCTGCTGCGTGTGTGGTGGGCCCCCTGATGGGCGCTGAATACCACATGCTGCTCTTTCGGGCCTACCTGTGAACCTTCTGGAGCCACGAAATATAAAAACGGTTCTTTCGTTGTTCGCTCTCTTCCTCTCACCATGGCGTTCCGTTGCTCTTGCTTGTCTTGCTCGCAAGCGAAAGGGGGTTTTCAGCTTTTTATTAGCTTTTAAACCATTTTCTAATAAGAATGGAGCTTCTCATTTTCGCGGCTGGAATTACCCTGTCTGGCCGTGCAGGAATATTGCTGACAAACATTTTCAAAACCTCTGCAGCTTTTTAAGAAGAGCTTTGAGGAAGGATATTACAAGGATTAATTTTTCAAGCTTGACGGCGAACGTTGATGTAATTTTAAGCAGCGCCTAAAGTTAGGCCTCCGATGTTAGTTGTGGTACCTCTTTTGCTGGTGTTTCGAATTTGTTCGCAAACTGGCAGCGTTCAAATTATGAAAGTGGATAAATCTCGATCTCATATTTTATAATGTAAAAGGAGTCAAGAAAGAAACTGCTGTAATTAACTACTAAAAACCCTGGCCTAGTTCGATACATGCATTCAGTACTTTTCTGACAGTATTTTTTTAAATAGTATCCTTTCCTTAATTAGGTTGAGGATTATTGTTGATACAAAAAATTCAATCAGGTCTTGTAGTCACTGTTATTGCAATAAACGCCATTTTATTCTGACTTACATTTCGCATAATTTCAGAGGTTCTTTGCAATGCTTCAAAGTGTACTCATAACTTTATCTTCAGCACACTAAGAACCCTATTGCTTATTTATCTTTCACGGTTATTTTTCTTCAGTCTGTACTTCGACATGTTGAATAGAACGAATCTGAAACGTTCGTAAGATTAGATGTCTCCAGCGATAGTCTCATTTGCGGGCAAATTGTCAAAAGTTAAGATTTTCTAAGGCCTTAATTGCTGTCGTTTCACTAGGGAATAAAACTGCACACAGAAGGGTATTTACAAATGAGCCTGTATGTGGACTCACAGTGGACGAGTGTGGGAAATTCCATCTCCCAAGAAATTACGAGAATAATGCTTTGTCGTACTTGTGGGATAACACTAGACAAGAGAATTATAAACGCATTAGTATAACCTTTTCAATTTGCCGCTCACACTCTTTCAGACAGTGTTAAAACACATGAATAAAGTTTAATGTATGTTTTTTAATCTGGTCATTCGTAAAACAATTTTTAAGTGTTAAATTAGTAAGCTAAGCCAATAAATGAAAAGACCGTCAAGGAGTTGAGTTTTTTACGTTTGTTACTGTTCTCGTGACTCAAGAGCGTAGATACCTATTGAGAGAGGTGTCAATGAGCCTGCAAATGCGGTCCGTACAGGACCATGTGTACGATTTTTATTTTTCAAAGGAAGTAGCGAGACGCACGTTGCCCTTGCCTATTGTTGCGGATCTAGGTTACAAGAGTTATCAATAGAGATCCAGGGAGGATCACAGATGTTATCTAAGTAAATATTATAACGAACAAGGAAAAACTCGACTTTTCTGTCGTGGAAAACTCTTGAAAATTACCGAAGGAGAAAAAGTTTCAGCTTTGTGATAACTTCGAATTATCTGGGTTTCCCAAGTTGCAGTCGTTGTAGTCCTCTTTTTCTTCGCAAAGCGCTCAGCAAAGCTTGAAATAGTTTACAAAAGATCAGAGAATATCTGCCGTCGCGTGACTTCCATTATTGTAGGACGGTTGGGTGTGGGAAGGAGGGGAGGTGGGGATTGTTAAAACGGGAGAAAAACTTGCAGGTTTAGGAGACGCACTGCAGAGTTACGTTGTGAGCGCAGTGTATGCGGTTTTGTTTCTTATAGTGAGGTGAGGCAAAACGGTTTAGTGTTTATTGGTTTGGACAATAGGTTATATCTATAAGGCGCTAGCCAAAGAAACGCCGAAAGAAAAAGAGGTTCTAAAGGTGTTTATTTTAGCATATGTAGCATAGTACCCAAAGCGCAATGGATTGCCAGTTCTATTTTTTTTCTTATGCTTGTTCCGTCTTGCTTTTATAACCCGAGCCTTTAGCTGGTAAGAGTGAATGCGACAGGTCACGCCAGAACTCGGCGTGCTTTACAATTCTCGAGCACCAACAAAGTGCGCTCCGTGCCCCTCAGAGTTGTCGGGCCGAGAAACTGGGAACGCGCCTGCGAGTTTACGAGGTTTACGTATAAATTTGCGAGCAATTTCATAGAGCAAAGGATACCTTGTAGGATAGGGATCAGTTCTCCCGTGTTTGGATCACTTTTTAACTTTTTTGCCAGCTCATTAGGTTTTATGTTCGAATGCAGCAATTTATGTACAGGCCACATTGCCTTCGAGGAAATAAAAAGGACAAATAGGCTAACATAACTTAGCCTATGCAATTGCTACACATTGGGCCCTAGCAAGGGAGAGTTCACACGGAATAAAACAGGCTAAGTAAAGAAAAACAAGCCATTTGTCAGGAAATACTCAAAATGGACGTTATGATAAAATGTACCAGCATTCCTAGTTTATTATTCTGGTACTCTTGGCTTCAATCGTGCTACGTTTTTATTAACTTTGCTAAGAAAATAAATATTATAGTTGAGAAAATAAATTTATTTATCCACTTAAAATAATTTCTACGCTAAAAGTTCGAGGTTCGTTACATTTACGTAGCGGTTAAATTTCAGCCCTATGTAGAAGAGCATTTATGGTGAGGTTTGCACGTTGTTTATGTGGTAGCCTTGGGGACATTGTTGAAAAACATTCTTTGTGAAAAAATCCTTCCAATGTGAATTTAAGAGTTACAATTTCTTTGCTGGATACGTGAAGCACGTCTCTGTCTCGCAATCGATGCAATAGTCACTGTCGGTGGTGTATCGGAAGGTTTGAAAATTAGAGGTTGTGCAACCTAAATTTGAAGACTATTGTCGACTGCGCCGTTTCAGGATTGCTTAGTGTTTGGGTTTTGGGGTTCGAAGGAGGTAAAGGATTTCATTTTTTCAGGGTGAACTCTTAACGTTGGACAATAATGCAACGGTGCTTAGCTATGATTCAAAGTTTGTGTCGTTGAGCAGTTGGTTGTTACCTGTGCAGTGTTTTCAGCAAAAGCTGGTGCTGCACGCGATACCCCTTACGTAATACGATATACGGAGTGAGTGTGGATGACTAATTATGAAGATTTAATATTTGGAAAACATTCATAGTCAAGTACAGAGGTGGGGAGGATTTTCGTTTTCCGTGCGTGGAACCAGTTTGGATATTCAAGTGTCCTGTCGTGATAGAATTCATTATTGTTAACTCTTTTATACACAAGACTTCCCTTTAATATTCTAAACGCTGTCCCTTAAAAGCTATTTTGAGCGCATTACACAGACTAATCGAGCAATAAAAGGTCAGTTATGGCGTGATTCTTTGCATTGGATTCTTTCGGACAGCGACGCTTTACCTTTTAGGAATAGATATGATTTTTGCCTCCTTGGTGATTTAAAAGACTTGATAGAAAACGTAATTTTCGTACAGTAGTAATTAATTATTGCTTATAAACAATAGACCTCGATTAATTCTACGCAGAAGATGGTAACTTTCTTGTCCAAAGTTCTTATTCCAGGACTCTCAGGGCTTGCTCCAATAAAAAATCTTCGGAGAATTTAAAATAATTGGTTCTATTCTCATTCTTCCAAAACTTTGTGAATGAACGTAGGTTTCCACTAACTACTACGTTCTTTCTGCAATCATAAAAAGCATTATATCCAAGACATTTAAGTTTCAATTCTATGACTCATAAAAATAGATATTAATATTACCGGATTTTCTGCACATCTTCAATAAGTGATTTTAAATTTCTGATTTTTGATTTAGCTTAAAAATTTCTGATAGTTTGTCATGAAACTACATATCAATGCATTACAACAAGCGACTATTCAATTCTACAAAATTCGGCAATGAAACAAATCGCAGCCTCATGAAATCTTCCGGAATTTTCGAGAACAGTTTTGTAGCAATACAACATTTTACGGAATGTTCGACCGTAACGCGTACTTTATTGCTGTCAGGATTGTAAACTTTAAAATGACTCGACTCTCTTTCAAATATCTCAATTTGCACTTTAGTTTCATTCCGTTTTACATTCTTCATGGCTATCTTAAAAGAGCAATTAAACAGCCAATAAACTAGAATGCCCCCTACTTTCGTTGTTGAACCTTTTTCGTGAGCATTATACCGTTTCCGAATGAATGGTGTGGCAAAATCCGAAGTATGGCACCAAGGGTTTCATTACGTTCGTGAATCCTTTCGAAACCCCTACCTCTTTTGCATAGTATAGTAAATTGGTCTATTCAAGTTACGGACGTTGAGCGATGTGGCAACTCTTTAAATTGAATTTAAAAAATGAGCGAATGAGGGGCAACGACGGGAGACTGTGTGTACACAGGGTACATACGGTACAGAGTAACACCTAGAAGCTATCTTAGTGAATGCAGCAAGAGGCGCACACTTTTCCAAGTGTTGGCCCGTGAGTTGAAATAAAGGTAATGTACGAGGCCCCCGACCCAGAGCGGAAATCATTTAGCGAGAAACCCTGCGGTGACTGGAAGCTGATGGTGCTAGGGTATGCAATCCTCTAAATCAAAAAGTAGAGTTGCCGGTGTTAGTTCCACGCTGAGGGGGTCGTCTCTGTTGTTGCTGCAGTTGCTTAGCGACCTTAACAATTCCCAGTAAAGCTTTTTTTTCTCTTTTTCCGCTTCGTGGCCGCTCACTCTCGTGCTCCGGTCTCTATCTCTGTGTATTACCAGCTTTTCCGTTGACCGACATATACTGTAGCACATACGTTACACACAGTTGAAAGATTCGGAGTCACTATTCCAGAAAGAAAAAGGCACGTCAGATCAACCAATTTGCCTTCCACCTCCCGGTTCTTCTCGGCGTCCCATTATCGGTTGTAGCTGATCCTTGTCTAACTCCGATGTAATTCCCTCGGACCAAAGGATTTGCATATCTCATCGGACGGGGTGTGTATCTACTTCCCTCATCTTTCTTTTTTTAGTTACGGCATACGGCATCCCAACAGAGCGTCTATGGTTAAGGGGAGTGGAGGTGGGGGTGAATGATGAGGGAATGGGGGGATGATGAGCTCGGAGCACAAGTCACGAAGGTAAAAGGACATGCAATAGTCAGAATTAGGGCGTAATTACCTAAAAGGTTCGTATTCTTGAGCGCCCACTTACGAGCATTGAATCTTAACGAGTTGCGGGCAAGTTGAGAGGCTTGCAGAGCAGACTATAGACATAGTAATATGTAGTAGTACTGCAGCACCTTCGTTTCTTTTGCACTCGTACGTTTAGTTGAACAGGGTTCTACACGCACGGGGTTTGCATGCAAGTGTGCCAAAAAAGGGGGACTAACTCACTAATTAGCCAACCAGGAGTTAAAACTATGCCGACACGAAAAGAAATCTATTCTGTTATAGAAAGGCTTTTTAGGACGATTGTTTACATACCATTAGGGCAATCAGTGAGAACAAGGGGCGGCGTACTTAATTTTTAGGACGATCGTCAGTTCTGAGGACACTTAGGGAAAGAGTTAGATACTGAAGGAAAGGAAAATAGCTTGCTACTGCAAGTGTCACGAAATTGTACAATAAGGCGTTTATTCGTGGCGGTATATATTGGTAATAAAGAAGATTATGAGTGGACATATAGTTGTATAATAACCTGTTTGAAACATGCCTATTTTAAAACATTTTGTAACGATAGAAAGGCGAATCACGAAATGCGCTTCTATACGAAAAAAGTGACAAGATTTTATTCTCTTTTTATTTACAACTGGAAAAGGTGCGAGTGGGTCTTGTTACCGATTATTTTTTTAAACAGTAGATGAACTAATTTGTAAATAAGCTTCTATTTCTTTTAGAGAGAATGCCGTGCATTCATTCTTAATGTAACTGTGAATACATTGTGCGGAACATGGTTTTTGCAGAACTGTGATCACAAGCTTCTTATAAATTTTCGAAAACTTTTTATAAAATGAAATTAAATAATTTTAGCAATTATTTCTTGATCATTCCCATACCTTAAGTGATGTTTAGGATACCAACTGTAGACATTTATTTACTTACTCTTCTATTCACTTACTCTTACGCTTTTGCCCCAACTTCGGCATATTAAATTACAAAACTTGTTTCTAAATGGATCTGCCTGATTATGGAATAATACATCTCCAGAACTTAAAATTTGAAAAGAAATACCGTGTTTCAGTTTCAGGATTGCAATGAGCTTACCTGTGCGATATGATCAGTTCTATTATGTTACTTGTGAGGTAAATTTAACGTAAAGGGACCCTAATTACACGAAACTAACTGAATTAAGCAATGCTTGCCATGCTTGTTCAGAATCTTAGTGCTCGAGACTTTCCCTATTGAAGAAAACCTATTTTTTCAATCGAGCTAATCGTCCTTTCCCCATATTTCGACAACACCTAGCATCCAATTAGCTGTTCCACATGTCATAGACAGTTTTATCCTTTAACGGCTTTTCAAATTTGCGTATAGTGTGGACCCAAGGTTGTTTCTCTTCTTACATTTTACCGTGCATAAGGAGCCCAAGCAATAAATAGCCTCGGTATAGAGGCCAGTAAACTAGTTGGTAGAGAAAAGTGTTTGGGAAAGTTCCGCAAATGCCCAAGACACGCTAGAAGGAACTACAACCCAGTGAAATACGGTTTCATAATTTAAGCCCACGCCAAACGGTCAGGATAACCCTCAGTAAATCACCTTTTTACAGAGATTCCGCCGCAGCGCAGCCGCTGTTACCAAACCTCTCTTCTTATTTATCTATATCTGGCATATGTGTGTACGTGTGTGTCTTGTTAGAACCTGGGCATCCAAAACTTTCTCAGCACACTTCATTACTTTTTTCCCTCTGCGTAGCTGTTACCCAACGTTAAATTAACACCGCTCATATGCATATCAACCTACCTAACACTTCCCGAACGCTGTCCGAAAAGAAAAAGGCCAAAGAAAAAAGAAAGTGTCGATACCATGATTTGTAAGATGGCAAAGTTCCTTCTAACTTGTTCTTCATTGCTATCTCAGTTTCTTTCGCTTCTCTTTTTCCCAGCCCCTAAACAATCTTGATTCCAAATGAGATTTTTCCGGGAATGAAGGATTCCTTTTTTTCTAATTTTGGGTCCTTCTTTCCTTTCGTAGTAAGAAAGCTCTGAACGCAGAAATCTAACTTCGATTAGTGCCAAAAATAGATTTACTTGCTGGAATTCATGATTTATATAAAGAGCGTTTCGCTTTGAGTTTCGCTTTTTCAGACGCAAAAGAAGTAACGTTTAAGTGACCTAGGCACTGATTGGGTCTGATCGTTAAAAATAGTTGATTTATATCGATTTTTCTTAGGGGAGCGGATCAAGGTTTTGAAAGAAATGGTTTGAAGGTTCATTGTTTTGTGGCTTGTTTTGATTACCCCTGGGTCCTTTACAATCGGTGTGAATTTTATCGTTGTCAGCTGTTCTAAGAGGCTTTGGTGAGGAGGATATAAAGGAAAAAGTCAAAAAGGTTTTCCCTTCATTGGTTCAACCGAAAAGATAAAAAGTAAGACCGCAGCTCGGAAAACAGAGGCGGTTTCTACTTTTGTTAGAATTATTATAAATGAGTCCTTTATGGTGGGATGACGGCAGCGAGCCGCCTCTAACAACCCTCATGATGTCGCTAGCTATAGAGTTACCCATTTTTTCTCAAGTTTTACCTTTTTTTCCCTTCCCCTTACCACTTTGACTTGATACCTTGGACTGTTGCGTATGTACGGCTGAGAAGTGCCGCTGCAACTCAAGGATTCAGGAGTTTGAACAGGTCAAGAAAGCTTTTCTTGTTAAGAAACTGGCTCATTCTTTATACTTGGAGAACACAAACTTTTTGGAGCAAGAAGGAACAGGAGAAAAACAAGAGGAAAAAGTAACACTGTTGGCAACATTTACCTGCTGCTGGTGCTGCTGCCGGGACGTTAACAGGGCTGCGCACTTATTGTCTTGTCAGCCCAACGGTCACAATTCATTCCTTGTAATGCAGGCCTACCTGAGGCTGAATTCTCTCTCAATTTCGTAGTGTTTGGCAGGAAATTTTTGTACTGTAGGCTAAGGGATGATGGTCAGCGATGGTGGTGGTACTGTGGTTTAAGAAATGACCTGAAAGTCAGTGTGAATTTCCGATTTTTATAAGACTGTACAAGCATCTCTTGACCGGAAAGATGTTATAACGTTTAATCTGGACATCGTTATAATCAAAAACGGTTTGATGCCGATTTTGGAAACAGAGGCATACGAAGTAAGGCAATATTTTGCGATATGGAGACTTCGAAAAGAAAGTTAGTGCGAGAATTAGAAGCCAAAATCATAAGTTTGCATGATCTACAGTTGTGCAAATGCAATCTTACAGATAGAGATCTGTAAGATTCCAGAAACTTATTTCTAGAGGTCCGTGAAAATAATGGAGATTGGAAAGGGATTTTTAATGAATTACGGAGGTTTACTTTGGCGGCTTAATTTCGAATTAACTTGACATGAGAAACGGAGTTTTCTCACAGTAGGGCAAAAGAGGTTTCCTTTGGAATTTGAGAGCTAACATCGAGAGATCATTAGAAACTTTACACTTTAAGGACGTTTTTTGTGAAAAAAATTGGACTTCCTATGGCTAATCATGGGAAAACAAGGCGATTACATAGGTTATAAATGTAAGTTTGACAAAAACAAACTTCAAAGATTGTTGCTGATATGATACGTGCATACTTTGAAGCTTGAGAACGAAAATAAAACACAGCAAAGTTGACATTGCTATTCGATCAATCTTGCTAATTTCCATCTAATAAAACTGTTGATGCTTCTCAAGTTGTTTTCATATAGGCTCAGACTCTCATTTACCTTTAAAATTCAATGCTGTGTAGTTGAACAGTTACATTTAGAAACAAAATGTTAGGAAGTTACGCTGAGTAACAAACTTAGAAACTGGTTAACTTCCCAAGACGCTTGCATCTAGTCATTTGCAATATTTGTATAATTTATCATAAAAAAGCCTGGCTTTTTAGTGAGAAATTCGAATCTATGACTTGCCGGCGACTTACCAAAATTGGAACTGAAATTGGCTAAACATGCAAACTGGACATAAGAGTTTTTCTATGCATCATGAGTATTAGTTTACGGAATTTACCATTTCGTGGTTTTCCCAGTTTTGTGACTATACAAGTGCAAAATTCCAAGCAAGTTTTTACAACTTGGCAGCCCTGTCAAGCTTTCGTGAAAAAGAAGGGGAAGGGGATTTGGGGGGAGGGGGGTTACGAAAGCTCGCCGAGTCGTTGACTACCTGGATTACAGGTTTTAAATGAGTAACAGCTGAGGAGAGCTACTGGTCACCGTCCAGTTGTTTGTGTGACTGATGACAATAGCTGCTTTTTTTCGTTTCTTCTGCTTTATCTTTTTTTTTTCTGTCCATGCTTCACAACGAAGGAAATTTGAGACAACCAAATGTTTCGAAAAACAAAACTTATTCGGTGTCGCTTTTAAATTTAGTTTCAAAGGAGTTGGAAAACCATCGAGTCTTACAGACAGTTCTTGTAGTATATGAAGGCAGTAGAAGAAAACAAATGGGGGAGGGTGAAGGGGGTCAGATGTATGGTACAGTGCGCAGATATATCCAGCCGAGAGAGTCTATGTTTAGGAAACGGAAGGAAAAAGTATACAACTCGGAGGGGTTTCAGGAAAATCGATAAAACGAAACCAAGTTATATATACTCTTACATCTAACACCGAGGGAATCCGTACCAGGACCCAAGTCCGCAGCCAACCGGACGATCCCGAATGGACTAAAAAAGTTTTGCGGGATATGTTATCTAGCAAACTAGACGTAAGGGGGAATGGGGGTTGAAAACGTAGTACGGGGGTGGGGGGGGAAGTTACTCATAAAAAAACGCATTTTCTAGATGCAATCTGTAGATACGGATAAGTTAGAGGATGTTCAAAGAAGGCCAATGTCCGCTCCAGTGTTTTCTCATACTGATCGACAGAGAAGGATGAACAAAGCACTTGTCAGTAACAGTGCCCAAAAAGGGTTTAAAAGTACACTTATTTTTACAAAGTTAGCGAATACGGAAGAAAATATCGTTTTGATGTGTCCCTGAAAATCACTTACAATTATTTTTTCTCGTCAATATTAGTACACAAAGTGTGCATGAAATTGACAACAGGCTTAGTCGTACTTTAGGTCGATAGCCCTACAAAACACTTTAGGATTTTATTTATTTTGGAGCACTTGAAACGTCATAAGACTTAAGTTCCTTCTAACCTATCAGCAAAATTGACTAAAACATAGTCTGTTATTATTTTGTACTTGTGCATGATACTCAAATTGCATGATGAACTCCAGTCCTCAGTGAAGTACGTCACGAGCACACGATCCTTTTCTAACACGAGATTGAACAAAATGGAAACTTCTTTTTGTGAAAGCCTTGCAGTCAGATTACGGAATTTTGGCGAGAAGATGGCGCGTGACACTGCTCACAGAAGTGTCATGTAGTTATTGTAGGGTCATTTACTTTGGAAGTTATTTTTTATGACGAATGTTTTAAATGAGATTATGTGTACAGGACATTAACATGTGTGACATATGCATATGTGCATATCTGCCTGTAAATGGCACAACTCTAGGTTACGAAAAACATTGCCATGCTAACCGTTGGAAGTCGTCAGTATCGTCAATTAATTTACTCGCACAGACTAAAGTTTAGCATTTCATTATTTTATTCGCTTCTAAAATTGTAAATCAACTGAAACCATTTTCATCCGTCCGCATTGGAGTTATGGGATACGTGTTCGATTTAACGTTTTGAACTGAATCGTTCCGAGTGATTTTCATTATATCGCTGCGTAGCTACGGAAGTGTGAAATTAGCTTCGTCGGTTCAGAACACTCTGATCCAGAATTACAGGTTACTGTGGTAGAACGTTTCAAATTGTTCTACTGTCAGCTTGGAACATTCTTAGGAAAGCTACTGCTCTCTAAATCACAACTTTGCCACCCCAAATACTTGGGTGGCTGCTTGGCAGTTGTCTTGGTATCTCCGTTAGGAAAAAGCAAGTTGAGCATTGCCGCTTCACACTACTCGAGTAAAAATCGCAGCGTAGCCCTTACTGGGCCCAAATGCAATGCCTGTTTTGAGTTATAAGTTATTCCTTCGATTGTGTAAATAACTCGGGGTAACTTTTCGCATTTCGCGCTTTCCGGCAATCGAGGCAAAATCTCACCTCACTCATTAGCACTTCGAACACGTGTTCGCAACCGTCAAGTACGATGTTACGCCACCTTATGTCACGCGCCTACCTCATACTCGCTATAATTTAGCAACTAGAATTATTATAAATGAGTCCTTTTTGGTGGAATGACAGTAAAAAAAAAAAGAAAATCTAATTTCCTAAGTAGACTTGACTCAACTGCATAAAATCAAGATATGTAATCATTGGGTAAAAAACAGCAGCAGGTAATTTTACTGTTTTTTCTCAAGCTTTTCTCGACGTGTCTGCTGCTTCTCAGCAAATCCCAACAGAATCTAACCCCTGAAAAAAGGGTAAGATGGAAAGAAAAAAATGGAAAAAGTTCTTTTTGCTTTATTCGATGGATGGGCCCAAAGCAAGAGTTTGAGCAGTTATAGAGAAAAGAAACAGAGAGAAGTAAAGAGTGAAAACGTGGGCTCTTTTTGTGCGATGGTGCTGCAGTTCCTAACCTTCCTACCTGTCATTACCCGGACGGGCAAAAGGAATTATAGCACCCGAGTGGCGCCACCGAGTCTGTAGGTCTGCAGGGCTCCATCGCCATATCGGTTGAATTGTCTCTTCTTTTTTTCTCTACCTTTTCTCATTCTTTTTCTTTCCTCGACGACCTGGGTACTCGTACATGTAGTTAAATGTTATGTAAGCCATATGTTTGTTTAGGGTAAGTAACTTACCTAGGACGAGAAACCAAAGGAACCTTTTGTGATGCATGGTTACTTATGTTATAGTTTCCCTATTTTGTATATGTTGGGCCGTGGGTTATAAGGATGTGAGAATAATGTGTGAGTCGAACAACTCTTGTTCTTACGGATACGCAATTAATTCCTTTTTCTACTTTTACTTTTCTCCTTTACAGTGTCTATGCATAAAGGGAAAGAAATGGGTCATATCCATGACAATTTCCGGAATCGAGATATGGGTGTTTATGAAGCAGCGGCCTTGGATGGCGAGTGTTTCTTACAGGTATATATTTTTTCCTTTGCAGCAATATTATTAAAACAGAAAAGGGAACGGAAAAGTCCGCCAAAAAAATGGAACTTTGGAACTACAATTTAAGAACTATTTAGAACTAATGAAAGCTAACGATCTTGCCAAGTACGCCGTAACATCCTTTTCGGCAAAGTAATACCTGAAAAGTGTATCTTGCTCCCGTTACGAATTTCGCTCATTTTAGGAAATTTAGTTGATTCTGTAAACAGCGATTTTTTCTTTAAATTCGGAAGTAATGTAGATTAGTAATTTTCTTCATAAAAAAACTAAAAATCTTTAACAAAAAATCTTATGTCAGATTGTGATCAGAAGTGACGGTTTTGCAATGGATTTCACGAATGTGAAATTTTTAAAATATTTCTTTATTCTTGACGTGAAAACTTTATTTCTCATCCTATGCTTCACTATTTTTTACGACGTTTGTAATTCTAAAATATTGGCGAATTTCTTCTGAGTACATAATCAGATTTTGAGAAAATTAGGCAGCCTTGTTGCTAGCATTCTTTTAGCCTTGTTTCTTAGCTTGTGTTATTTCACTAATCAAGTTTTTGTTAAGCGAGCAAAGTTCGGGCGTTGTACTGGGATGAACAAATTAGGCATTTTTTTCTGATGCTGAGAAAAGGTTAACTAATTAGCAAGCGACGTACAATGAAGTTTGACTGTTGGCTTAGTGGTTGAGCTTTTGATTGGAGAGTAAATTTTCCTAACGTTTTTTCTTTGTTAGGTAACTTATTTGGAAGACAGCTATCACATCTAAACGTCAACTGGGATTTTCTCTTTTGTGCTTTCGGCATGAATTTTTAAATTAACGGAGCCCGAAAAGCCCAGAATGACTAACATTTAAAAGCGAAGTGACTAATAAGCTTCACAAATAATTTAGGACTCGTTCTATTAAACAGAGTACTGAACCTTAATTATAGTGACTGTTTAATGTAAGCGTGATTTTGTCCTTTTTTGGTTGTAAACAAAGTTTTGCAGTCATTCTTTTTTTCAGCAGAAATTATTAGTCTTCGTTAAAAAAAAAATACTCTTTTACCCGTAACGCTCTGTGTAAAGCTTCACTGTGTCGCCGCGCTTTTTTCGGGCTAAGCGAGCCACGTGGGTTTCTGCGTCCCCTGCGCAAAATGTTCGCTGGCAGTGGTGAACCGTCATAAACTAGCGTCGGTTGGGTGGTGTGAGTAAAAGGAGACTAGACAGCATATGCAATTGCGTTTTTGAGTTAATTACTACCTTTGGCCATGGTGCGTAGTGGCAAAGTTTTAATTCTCTATGTTTTGTTGATACAGTCTGGAAAAAAAAGAATACAGCACGTGGCGGTGGGAAAAACTGTGCTTGGAGAGAACAACCCCCTTATTCTATCCACGTTTTTCCCGTTGGTCTTACTTCCTCACATGCTAAAATTTATCTAACACAGTTTTTAATAAAAACGCCCGCTCCACCCCTCGACTACCGAAAGTCTTGTAAAGGAAACGGACCTTTGTCCACCGTCAAGTTCCAAGCAACAACTCAACAATTAAACGAAAAGCTCTTATATAGTATTTTTCTACTTTTAGATAATAACTGTTATCAGTTCCACGTGTTTCTTTGATCGGTTTTTATACTTAACGTGTACTGAGTCATTTCTTAGAGTCTAACTTAAGTAATGTACAGAAATGTGTGAAGTTAAGAGGAATTTTTGCTGTTGTGTGATATTATGGAGTTTTTCGTTAATGTTTCCATTCGCGTTTGGTTTGCAGGCTTTAAATGGCTTCCTAGTGATTCTAACGAGTGACGGCGAAGTGTTCTTCGCAACGCATAGCATTGAAAGTTACCTCGGGTTTCATCAGGTAAGTCTGACTGCGATTATACTCATATTTCATTCCCGTCTTCCTCCTTGGAGTCGTTTAGTGGGGGAAGTAATCTGCCGGTACCGCAAACAACACATTCTTGACGCACACGTCTGCTTGGCGGTGTTTTCTGAAAGCTTCCGTTAGGTAAAACGAACGTGGATGAGGGGAGATTAGATGGGAAACGTCACAACAACGAAAAAAAAAAGTCTTTTAGAGAGCGAAAGAGAGACGAAGAACTCGTTTTGGTTGATGGATGGAGGGCCGGACATGTACCTTATTGTTGAGGATTGTCTGTTTCTTTTTGTCTTAATATGGTTATAATCTTCCGCCCGCTTTACCGGGCGTGAGCTAGGGGGTGGAAGTGGTCGAATATAGGATGGAGGGGAGTCATGGACGCATCTCAGGAGAAGTGTATATATAAATATCCTGCTTGGTCTGTCTCAAAAGGTAATTATTCCAGTCCAGAATTGTTTGTACCTTAATGAGATACTTGCGTGTCCTCTCTGGGCAGCCCACAGTCCGACTTGTCCGTTAAAGGTAGATGCATAAATGAATGCGTATATGTAGCTCCGTCTTGGTCGCTTGTCTTTCTGGTCCCCTACAGGGCTGTTTCCTTTTTGTTGCGAGTTATATCATAACTATGTACTTGGAATTGATGGACACATGAAGTTTCTTTTTTCCGGAGTTTGGACGTTTGATGTGTTCAGGTTTCAAATTATCCTCCTAACGGCAATTCTTTTTCCCTTTTGTAATGTGCGCACGACTAGTCACTGGAACCATCTTCGACCTTCTGGAAATGTCCGACCTGAATTGCATGGCTTAGCTAAAAGTTTCTTTACTCTACAAATTTCTATCATTTTATGAATGTCTGAATTAGATTGCGTAGTTTAGCTAGAACTCTTAGAGTTTTTCAAAACTAGAAACTTCGCTTGCCTTCTAGTTATTCCCTTAGTCGTAATTAGTGCATTTCAATTCTTTAAACAAAGACTGAATTACCTTAAGTTTAATATACTGAAAAATATATTTATTGTGTATGCTTAGGTGCTTAAATTCACCGTAGTTTACAACTAAACTTTGTCAGAATTCAGAATGTTTTTTTTTTTCATCTTAATAATAATAGCAGGCTTTCCCTGAGAAAGTTGATGGCAACTTTTATTGCGAGTCGTAAACTATGTGTGAAGTCAAAACCCAACAATATTATGATATCAGTATAAGGAATCTAGTATCAATTTAATAGGAATATTTTAAATCAATAGAAGCTAAGTTAATATAGTAATGCTTATAAGTGATTGGTTTAAGGTTTCTTTTTCGTTGGGTAGGTATTTCTTCAGGACTGAGAAAAAGGTGTATGAAAGATCAGTCTACATTATGGGCCTTCCCTGCTGGGTTTGTTTGAACAACCCTTCGCACTCCCGCGGTTTCTCTCTAGTCGCACGTCTTCGCGGGGTCTCGAGTTTTATATATTTTTGATGCAGACAGGCCAAAGCCAAGCCTTTTCTCTGCGGATGTTACAGCATGAAAAAGGTTGCGCTATTGTCTAAAACATTTTCTCGAGCTCTATAGCAAGTTTTTAAGGCCGCTATTCGTAAATTTTTTCGTGTTTCCCTCCCGCGTAATATCCACGGTTTCCAGCGTCTAACCTCCCCCTGCTACCCTTGTCCCCTCGCGCCGGTGACCCCGTAGCTCCGTAGTATGCTAAAGTCGGGCGAGTCTGCTTTTTAGTTATGTGACATGCGAAGGACCTCTTATGATTGAAGTAAACTAATAATAAGGCTCCTTGAATGAAGAATGCAGGAAATGTCGACAGAAAGGCGTGTTCCAGGTAGTAAATACTGTATACTTAGTAGCTTACAAAGTCAAAAGCGGGGAGAAATCTTTTGAGAGCGAAATAAGGGACTTCCAGGTACTTTTTTCTTTCCTTTCTAAAATTTGAAAAAAAAGAAAAATTGAGGTTTGTTTGCGAGGGTTTATTCGTTTGATTGCAAGGCCAGGAAATGTTGCTACGGTTGGAAAATCCTGTGTTATTTTAGTGATGCAACGCCCCATGCCTTTCGTTGAGCGCAGTAGGACAACTCTTTTGGTACGGATCTTGATTGTGGACTTTTTTTTTACCTTTATTGACAACGGAATAGAGAAAAAGGAGAGAAGCTCCCGGAGCTTATGTTGCAGATATATGGATCCTCATGGCCCAGCGATGAGTTGTGTCTCTATCAGTAAAACCAGCGGGGGGTATCGGTGGTTCTACAGGGTAGCAACCATGAGAGAAAGAACGTCCCAACAAGACGTTGCGGGATAACAATAAAGATATCTCTCTTCAGTTCGACTGAGCTTTATTTCCTGATTATACATTATCTCACCCTGTGAAAACACAAACCAAAGTTGTTAAAGAACTTCTTTGGCTCCATCTTTTTTTTTGGCCCATGGAGCTCCGTTGTATTATAAATTAGGGAATGATCCCGAATACTCAAGCCTCACAAAACCCACACAAAACCTACATCACTCTCTCCAGCACGTTTGCAAACAAGAGATAAAACGACAAAAATAAGCTCAAAGGTCAAGTCTAGTTGACTAGCAAAAAGAAACTCAAATTCTTTCTTAAAATTAAAAAATAGCACCCTTGTAATTTTTTTTTTTTTAGAAATCAGGTACCGTATCCAGCTGCATTTTAAATTCGACCTTTTTCTTTCTCTATCGAACTGATGGTATCTATATTATCCTGTTAGATTTCCTGGTTTATTGAAAGTTGACTAGCGTTGACGGCGTGTTAACTTTGACGGTTATGTTCGGTTTTAAGAAATTAGAATGTAGAAATTGAAGAATGTATATCACATAAAGTTTTCTCATTTTGTTACAAAGATCTCGTCGAGCTTATAAGTCTAACTTTTTAGACGAAATTCTTTTGCGATTGTCAATTGATAGCATTCCCGGTACGAAGTTTTCCCTTCCGTGCCTGACAGTAAGTCAATTCTCCATTCTCCAACAGCTCTCATTCGTAGTTAATGAACCTCAGCCATGATTTGTGAAAGAATACATACATGCACAAGAAAGCTTTATTAAGGAAATTATAGCAGAACAATAATAGCCTAAGCCAAAGACCTGTTTGCTCAGTGTCAGTTCCCTCATCGGATATGCAGATGTAGTGCCACTCTTGATAAAAAGAAAAACAAAAGGATATGTAACCTGTCGGAACTCTTCCACGTGCCAGTTGTCCTATCTTAGAGAGAAACAAATAAAAAAATGAATCTTGTTAATAGGTATGACTATACTCCAAGGGGAAGTACGAGGCCATATGGTCTTTTCCTTTACCGTACTGTATTTCTTAACCCTCACCCCCGTCCCTTCGCCCTTCTTTTCGCGTTCTCTCTCAAACTTCTCGAAGTTCCCACCTGGGCTGGACTAATTATCCCGAGCACCTTTTTGGCCACGGTGTGATCGCATCACCGGTCCGCCAAATGTTTCACCGTATGACAGCTCTTAAAATGAAAGGTTTTTGGTGGCCGAAGACACCTGGCTATGATTGGGGATCTATAGACATGTGGTACCCCGGCCAACCCCCTCTTTTCACGTTTATATTAGGTTCTTTGTCTCAGTAGCATAACATTTGAATGTATGTAGTTTCGTTTGTTTTGGTAGCAATACTGTATGTTTCAAATGTGATTGATTAACCATGTTTTCTTTTGCATTGTTGGGAAATTGTTTAGTCGGATGTTGTCCATCAATCGGTGTACGAACTCGTCCATTCCGAAGACAGAGAAGAACTTCAGCGACAGTTGACGTGGAACAGTCAAATACCTGCGGATTCAGGCTTATCTATACTGGATGCACTCCGCGGCGACCATTGTCATCATTTGGAAAGATCTTTCACCGTCCGCTTTCGATGCCTTTTGGACAACACTTCGGGATTCTTGGTGTGATATAACGTCATTTTTAAATATATTCGGAGTATTCTTAATTCCGTTCAGGATTTCATGTGGACAAGTTTAACTAAAAATTCTTGCCTTGCAGGTATACGAGAATCTAATAGAAAAAAGAATACTTATTCTTATTTCTACCTTACAAGCAAATGTAAATAAGCTTAAGAGGTCAACAGTATTTGTTTGGTGGGGGGATTGTCAGTGTAGTTGCAGGATTATTCCCCGCAAAAACGCGTACGTTTAACCCAAGTGAAGGCAGAATTGCGCTTACACCTAATAAATAGTAACCTTACTGTACCATAGCCTGCTTATACTTTAATTTACATGGTAAAAATGGTACTAATCCGCATGAATAGCTTAACTTAACTTCTCAATTAAATTAAGTTTCAGAAGTTATATAGTTTATATTTCCCCTTACAGGACAGCTTATTTCTCCTGTAAAATCTGTCGATAGTTTCTAAGCTGTCTGGATCAGAGATTTCATAAGTTTGGGCTTTTAGATTCGATTTTGCCATCGATGTTCTGAAGATTATTATAGAACTCTTTTATGTCCAGCTCCAATGCGGACTAAAATATTCCTGTCATCTTTTCCTAGTTTACGTCTATTGTAAGAATGACATCAAAGCAAGTGTGCTGCTCAATGCAGAATAGCAAACAGCGTGTAGTTCTAATTTGTCGCTCTATTTTCTTTTAATAGAGATTGGATGTCCGAGGTAGAATCAAAGTCTTGCATGGGCAAAACACTAAAAGCGAAGAGCCTCCGTTAGCATTATTTGCCTTGTGTACACCATTCGGTCCGCCGTCTTTGTTGGAACTCCCCCATAAAGACACCATGTTTAAAAGTAAACATCGTCTGGATTTGGCCCTGGTTTCCATGGATCAGAGGTAAGGAAAAAAATTGGGATGAATAAAATAGGTTATACGGAAAAAGCAGGAGCAATTTACGGGTGCAAAAGAAAGGTATTCTTCCGAGCGATAGATATGTGAGAGGGAAGTTTGCTGTGATCGATGATTGGTTGGGAGAGCCGCGTCACGAGGGAGGGAGAGAAACGTTGCCAACAATCAAGCTGTCCAAAGATTTGAGTTGAACAGCGCAGTAGCAGGTTTGTTTGCGCAAGTTATTGGCTCTGCGCACGACCTTATATTTTGTATTACCAAAACGGATCCAGTATTGACCACGACAAATCGATGACCCATATGACTAAAACTGCGTCTTTTTATAGGAGAAACTATAGTGAAGCACCTGGTGGACTTTCGATACCATAATAATGTATCGTTAAGCTTCTAAGTAGACTTGGCAAGAGAGAGATAATGAAGTATAGTCAGGAAGGAAATTTGTAATAATAGCTGAAAAAAGTTCGACATATTTGGACAGTAAAGATGAAGGCTTTTGGAGAAGCTCCCAATGCGCTAATTAGATCAGTAGGAGAGAGATCAAAGCGAACGAAAATACGAAAAGTTTTAACTGTAGGTGAAAACAAAGAGAGACCAGTAATCGAGTTGAGTTTCGGGAATGAGAGAAAAAAAGGGGCACTGGAAAGCTTCTACTATACAACAGTGAAAAGAGACGGGAGGGAAAAAATAGGCTTCTTTGGGAATTCACTTTTTCCCCTGTCTTTTTTATTCCTCCAAGTTTCTGAACATGTGCACTTTCTGACGCTAGTAGTTAACTGCCCAAGTCCAGAAATAACAATTTTTTTAATGTGCGCCGTCGTCAACGCCCTTTGACGCCAGGCTGTGCTATCTCCCGAATGGCCATTGACACGCCCATAATACCCTTACTTGAACTTTTACCTCATTCCTCTTCCTGCTTCCGGGACCTAATTACACACTAGGCACCCAACACTCGGACCTTCTTAATGCATGCGCGAGGGATATGGATGTGTATGCCCGTTGCATTTCTAAAACACGTGCCGTTCATTCTCTATACCCTTTTTGTATTATAAAACAGTCAGGGAGAACCCACAGAGAAAAGACAAACAGAAAGGCGAAACAAGGAGCGGGATGCCGAATTGTTGCTCGAAAGGTCTGCTAGTGGAATATTACAGGACAGGGTGGGAAACGACAAAGAGGACGAAATTCTTGTGTCAAAATACTTGTAAGTTTAGGCCAGGAAAGAGGCAGGATCACTGAAGACATTCAGGTATTTTTTGTTTGTTCCGACGTATGGCTGAAATGAAGGGAAAAACCGAACAAGATTGGGAGAATACGTATCTTGATAGCAAGGGGCTTAATTGCAATAGTTATTTATTTACTGTGGTGTTTCATAGTGGTTTTCCAGCCTACGTTAAGTCATGAGCACCCCGGGGGGCTCTTATTTGACCTATAGTTACCGAGAGTTCTAATTTGCTATCTTTTTTAACCCTGGAACAACTCTGAGCTTGGATTTTTGGTAGGAAGGGACAAAAACCACATTAAGCTAAAATATAGTAGACGAGATATAATTGAATCACTGAATAGTTCGAGTGGCCTGTTTTAAGTAAGGATGCTCAAGTTCGTGTGAAGAGGCCCCCACCTACAGGGCAGGAGTTTGATTTATGGTCACGAAGTTTGTTTTTAGATATATGCACCTTTGCGCCTGTACCGTTTTTTTATTGTTATTGGCTTTTCTTGAAAAAGAATGAGAACAGTGTGCAAGAGAGAACGTAAATCTGGACAACGTTACGAAAGAATAGACCGTAGGTATTGAGTTGAAAATGCTAAGCCTATAAGAAGAGTCTTCATCGCCCCAGGGCATTCGTTACATTCATTGTTACGCATCATATGAAATCGGTAGTGAAATGATTTCCCGACGTTCAGCAAATGTTTCCATTCTTTCCTTTTATGTACTTTACATCGCACTCCATAACCTTGCCTACGTTCGAGTTCTGGGTTGAATGATTCAGTAAAAGAACACAACAGAAATAACACGTACGAGGTCAAAGGAGGACATGTTGGCAGGGTATAATACATATGTAAATGGATAAGGAACAACGTAAGTCAAATATTGGCAAATCAAATCAGTGAACAGAAAATTCCATGCTTTCCTTTAAGGAACGTGATCTTTTACGGACCAACAATCCTTAATCTATCTTGGCTATTTAAGCACGTATTGAATGGTTTTCTTGTTCCTAAAAATAAGAAAACCTTACCTCGTGCTGTTGAATAGGACCGTTCACTGTTTTATTACCAGCGCAAACAACCCCTGTACTCATTCGTTCCGTAACGTTTGCAATAAAACTTCCACTATTCTTTTGTTGCAAGTACAAAAGCTTTTCTTGTCTACATTGGATTGTTGATGTGGTGGTAAAACTCTTCACACGCCTGCATTATTATATTTTATATCTGCAAGGACAATGTATTCCTAAACTTAGTAAACTACCATCGATCAAGCTTGGCTATCACATTTCAAAATTAAGCCGATCTTCGCAGCACCGTGTAGGCTGCCACTTAAACTTCATTCAGGTTAAAACAAGTGAAGAGTTACGTCACGGAAGGTAGTCGGATAGTTGCGTAATGGCAACGTGTGATTGAGT
Organism: Triops longicaudatus; assembly: GCA_022885665.1. Taxonomy (NCBI): domain Eukaryota; kingdom Metazoa; phylum Arthropoda; class Branchiopoda; order Notostraca; family Triopsidae; genus Triops; species Triops longicaudatus. Next base: position 101,117 of record JAGQDJ010000082.1, on the reverse strand, counting down.
CTTCTTTACACATTGCCTTTCACCTGCAAGTTTAAATGCTGTAGTCTCACTCGATAAAGTTATGCATTCATGCGATGTTTGTTATGTTGACAGGGGGAAATCCCTACTGGGATACACGGATACGGAATTGTCGACCATGGGGGGATACGATCTAGTCCATTACGACGACCTGGCATACGTGGCGAGTGCCCATCAAGAACGTAAACATTCGTCATCGTGTAATTAAGAGTGCTCCATTAATCTTTTTATATGTTTTCTTTACTTTTTTTCTGCTATGGCGTGGATTGTGTATGCACACAACAGTGCTGAAAACAGGAGCATCAGGTTTAATAGCATACCGGTTGCAAACCAAAGAGGGACAGTGGCAATGGTTGCAAACTTCGTCGCGATTAGTGTATAAGAACAGCAAACCAGATTTTATCATCAGTACCCATCGACCTCTCATGTAAGTTGCCAGTTACAAGCCTTTCACACTGTCCCAAGATGTAGAACGATAGTTTCGTTCTAAATATTTAAATCCTCTTGTGTCAAGTTTTCCTTGAACTTAAATTTTGCTTACTCTGGAACATGTCGAAATGCGCTAAATTCAAAATGTGTTTTGAATATTCTGATGATTAAATTTCAATACGTTAGTTTTCCTAACTTAGCACTGAATTGTTCACAAATTTGTTACTTAAACAGCTGTTTTTGAAGTTACATTATACATAAAAAAATAAAACGTCAGTGAATTCTGTACGTCTTAGAAGGTCGAATTAAAACTATGCGTTGGGTTCGATTTCCACTTTCATTTGAAAGTTCACTAACAAATTAACTCTACTTTCACTAAACAGTATTTTTAGAGTTTTTACTGCAATTGTCTTACTGCTAAGGGTGAATTCAATGAGAAATCAAACAGTTGTACAAGACGAGGTGGGTAACAAGCCTACTGCTTCCTTGATCCCCATCAAAACGAAAAGCGTATTTCAATATTTTGTGTTTTATCCTGTCTTAATACTGAGTTGTCTCGAACAAGTAACTTTAATTTAGAGCTGTAGCATTTTTTTTTTAGATCATTTCTTATATTTTCCAAATTTTACGTTGTCTTGAAATGTTCAGTTTAACACGCACAGGTAATGCGCATACACATTGTATAATAGATTGAGTCATTGAAAATAATTTGCAAGTTATTGATGATATCATGCCATAATAGCGTATCTTTTTACGTCCGTTGAAAGGCGACCATTCGTCATAGTTGCTCTATAAAAGTGATGGATGCGGCTCCCCGTAGCGTGTAATTGAATATGGGTGCTTTTCTGTTCGTACATTAGGGAGGAAGAAGGTCGCGACCTACTGGGGAAACGAACCATGGACTTCAAAGTGAGCTACTTGGACGCAGGCCTGGCTAGCAGCTATCTCATGGACCAGGAAGTCGCCCTCCAATCACAGCGGCTGGGGCGCCGCTACAAGAGCCAGTTACGGGACTTTCTCACAACATGTCGCACGAAAAGAAAAGTCGGGACGCCTGAGTACCTCCCCGAAACGCCGGCATGGACTCCGACGGCTGCGGCTGCAGCTGCGGCGGCCGCATACCCGGCCGGGGTCTATCCGACGTCCATGACGGCTAGTCCGGCTACTTACTCGGGCGAGAACGCGAGTCTCTACATGCATCACCAGCAAAACATCCAAACTTTGCCTAACCTCCAAAATCATCTCCCAACCTTCTACCCAGCCCTCGATAACCGATTCTTATCTACTGACAATCTCTTTCACGGGTATCGGGGGTTGGCCGGGGTAGGCGGATGCGGTTACTACCCTACCGACTATTCACCCTACGTCCACCACGCCACCGCCGGAAATGGGTTCTTGCCACCTGGTTACGAAGCCAGTGTCGGTGTTGGAGTGCCACAACTATATACGAGTCCCGGGCCTGGTTCCGGCGACACTACCAAGTACAATCCGGGAAGCGGGAGCGGTGGGGTCGTTGTAGGGATGAATCGATTGAGTGCAGATACCTCAGTGACGAGTATAGAGTCCATTGCCGCGGAGGATTGCGGCAACGGGTCCGTCGACAGTCACTCGTACCACGGATTATCCCGAGCAGCCTTACGCAAGACCGCCAGCGGTGGAGAACACGGAAATATAAACGGCTTGCTGTCAAAGAGTAATACGACCACCCCGGTTACCGCATCAATACCTGGCCAAGAGAAAAATGGCGTGTCTATTGCGCTACCCATGGCTTCGGGCGATAGTCGGAGTAATTCGAGTAGCAACGAAAGTACCGCCGGAGGAGGAGGAGGAGGAGGAGGAGGAGGAGGAGGCGGTGGAGGTAGTGGTAGTGGTGTGGCGAATAATAACACCTCGCAGCAACAAGGTAGTTACGCTGCCAATAATGACACCCGACAGACAGTTTTGATGTGGGGCGCAGGTGGCGCTGGGGCTTCTGCCCATTCCGATCCGAGTGCCAATGTTGTGACGTTGATCAGCGACCCTACCGTTTCAGCCGCCAACCACCATGGCGGGTATAGCACCATTCCGTCGCAAAACCATGCTGACACCCTCCACGAGGCCAAAAAATACCACCAACACCACCATCCCCACCATCCGCACTCACACGGAACAGGGATAGCAGGTGTAGGCAGTACAAATGGCTGCACTACCCCGCATACCTCCCTGAAAGCTGGGTTGGACCTGAACCTGAGTAATGCCTGCAAATGGAGTCGGATGGGCTCAGCATCCCCGCCAAGGGTACCCACAGGACTAACCTCGCATTACCTATATGGTGAGGCCGGGAGCGAGGTATGGCCACACCATCAGTACTACTCTTACCCGTCGTACCACCACCATCACCACGCACCGCAGTGAGTTGTCGTCCCTTTTTCGTTGAGCTTTTTCTCATTTTCCACTTTCGAAACGGCAAATTTTCGGTTGATTTACTGGCCTTCTCGCTTCCATCTTCTTTGCGTACGCTCCTATTAAAAAAATGATACCCTGCGGATTGCAAAGGAAGAACCCCAATGATCTAACCAGAAGTCAGTTTTTAAAGAAAACACATCAGTAGGTTTTCTTTCTGGAAGTTTATAAGCATTTTGTAAAAGAAGCTAGTGAGGTTTCAAGGCGTTTTTCTGTAAAAAGTCTCAAGTTAGGATTTTTTGGCTTTACGGTTGAGGGGAGTCATGTGTACGCCCTTTAGGGGTTCAAATGTTGTCCATTTGGGTCCGTCGTCTGTTTTATGAACATTTTGAGCGGCTAATTTGCTATGCTTCCTTTGTATCCCGCAGATTGCTTTTCTCTCTTCTGTCTGAGCTGTCGCACTTTGACACGATAATACCTGGGTTGGGGTCCAGAAAGGATATAAGCCTTAGCATGCTGGTTGTTTTTACCTATGACTCCCCCTTTTGCCTCCCTTACTACCTTACCGTTAGCGTCCTTTCGCTCCTCTGGCAGCCAAAAGTTTTTCTTTTGTCGTATGGAAAAATCAGCTAAAGAAACAAAACGATCCCTGTCATATCACCTGGAAAAACTTGCGCCGTGACGTCACCACTTGTAACTTACCCTCACAACCTTGACGCCCAGTTATGCCTTTTACACTGTAATTGTCTCTATCTTTTCTTTTTTATTTCGTTCGTCTATTATCAACATCGCAGCTTGGCTTACCCTGTCAAACTTGTTTCGGATCTGCTTGTCTCGCATTGATTGAAAATTCTCAAGCTATAATTATTAATTGCATGGTGCGCCGTAACTTGTAGCGCTTAGTATCTCTTCCGCGTTTCTGCGGCTTTTTTTTTTCGGTTGCTCTAGAGAGACACCACGTGGAAAACTTTTCGGTGAATAGTAATGTAAAATTTATTTGAAAGCGTCATCATTCTTAATAGCAATGTGTTCCTCTTAGCCCGGCTGTCGATCCGCACAACTCGTCCTATCCGTCGATCGGGCGGAGCGGAGTCCTCTGTTGTCCTTCTCCGAGGTAACAAACACCCTATTGGATCACCAAGGGTTGGGTTAAGCAATAAAGACATCTACAGCTGAAGATTTCCGTCTACGAAACACCGTTTGCTGTCCGAAAACAACGGAAGGTGCTACTGTATTGAAGACAGATAATAGTGTATATGAAAAACAAAAGTAGAATAATGAACAGCCGGGTTCGTGTGTATCATTTGTAAAGCTAGGATCATTTGTCCAAGAAAAAAAAATCAAAATATGCATCCTCCCTAGCAAAGCAAATAAGAAACCCCGTCTTTGACTTTTTTTTTTATAATGGCCCTTCGTTCTGTTGATTTTTCCTCCTTTTTTAAACTATCCTTGATAGGAAAGGGCGGAATCTGGCGAAATGAGGAGGGCTTGTGACGAAGTTCGTGAAAAGTTTTTGCCAAAGGGTAGGATGTGAGATTTGTAATCCCTTTAAATAAGCAAAACGTAACAGAACCCAGGGCATGAACCCTATCTCCCTGCTCCTCTGTTGTTCCCCGTAGACTTTTCCCCGCGTCTCCTTTTAGCAAAATTGTTCATTCCTGGATTTCGCCTGTCGTTTCATAAGTTTGAAAAACCTTCTCGATAATGTTAGAGCCTCTGTCATAAGACAGGTTATATGCAAAAAAAAGAACGTAATTTTTCTTACTTGTGTGTTTCCGGGATGACGAAAGTGAGACAGTTGGTGAGGCTTAGTTGTGAAGCTATGCTATATTCGCTGTGATGTTGGTAAAAATCTCAGTTGTCGGCAAAAATTGTGACTAAAAGACGCAATAAGATACACAAAAAGGACATGTTAGCGACAAATATGGGTCAAAGCACGATACGTTATTTAACTGCGCTGTAAAATGATAACATTAAGGTTAGTTAAAATTGCGGCTATGGAGCAATTCTAGTCATATGTAGGTTCCATGTTGTGTTTGTTTTATATTATGATAAAAAGGTGGGGTTTTGCGAAAACGTGAAGCCTTCCCCTAATGTTCAATTTTTGCTGAAAAATAACAATGCCATTTTTGTAAGACTCCATGTACGTAAAGGAAAGTTGACCAACGAGTCTTTGTTGGGTTCTTAACAATCAGAAATTATGTCCAGGGCGTAATCTTGACAGTTTTCATTTCTATTTTTTTCAAACGCTAGAATTAATCCCAGTCGTATTTCCCCTTACGTTGTGTTTTTCGCCCATCCGCAAAAAATATAACAGTTTCGGAGATAAAACTATTAACCATCCAAAAAAGCTTACCTCCATTCTGTCGAAAATTATTGAAAAACCGTGAAGTGATATAAGGACATCACAATTGTATCAAACAATACATTCCGCTGTTTTTATTTAAACATGTGAAACATTTTTTGCCCTCATTTTTAAAATTTACGGGGGCTGTAAAATGTTCATGGGGATCCTTTTCCCACCCTTGATCGTTCAGAACATATAACTGTGGGATATCGCTGACTGCCACCTCCCGGTAAGGGACGCAAATCGCCTTAGGGTACCTGTGGGCGTTCACAGTAGAAGGGTAAGGCATGTTGCAAAGAGAAATCAATATAGCTCGGCTTGAGTATTTTCAGAAACTGCCATTGACTTCGGGTTTATTTCGTGTGCTGTCAGAGGTCGACAAGTCTCTTTGTACTTTGGATTATATGAGCTAAAGAATTAAAACACAAGTGGTCGTTACACCAAAATGTTGAGTTGGTGCAATTCGAGCTTACTAGATTTGCGTTTTGGGTTAAACACACAAGCCCATTCCCTTGAGAAGTGCCACTGATTGCAATGCTTTGAAAAGCTAACCCAGAAGATATGAGGGTCACCTAAAACAGAGCACAATTACGATTATAGCCATAACTGACAAGCTACGGAGCCCCTAAGAAACAGAACGATTGACGTTTTCGTAATAAAACAAAACCAATTGCAGGTCAATTCTAACGTGAGGCCGTTGTTACAAAAATTACAGCTTTTAACGACAGACACCACGAGGCGTGGCACCAAGTGGTCGCGGCAAATCACACCAGCTATCTTCTAGGAAAAGTTTCGTACCGAAAGAAAAAAAAAAGATAACAAATACTAACTGAGGAATAAACTAAAGTATGATTTTGCACCTTTGTTTCAGGAAACCGATCCAATACTTTCACTGTCATGTTTGTTGTAGGTACTTAAAAACGGAACAAAAGTTGTACTGAACGTTAAGGCCGCATGCATAAAAACACGTTATTTCTCTGAAGTAATTTTACACGACGCACAAAATTACAGAATTATATTGCAATATGAGTATCCCAAAAGTGTAGCGATTATTTCGGTGTGAATGAAATTAAGACTGGTTCAGATGAAGGTTGATCTTTCGTCTGTCAGCTACCATTTACACGTTCAAAGTCTGTCATATAACATTCATAGATATTTATTAATATATAATGTTGAATTATTGACTGTAATAGTAATATAATATTGTAATAATGATGCAAGAAAATTCACATTATCATAACATATGAAGAAATATTTTTTTGGCTCTTTGTCTCATGGGTAGAAATGGAAAAATGAGCCAACTCTTCATCGAAATGTCGGCCAAGCAAATGCACAAATGAAACAAATATATGAAGAATGCAGTTTAAATCATCATTTAATCTTATTTCTAGTCTTTTCCCCCTAATCGTAGCAAATAAGGCAGCAAGTATAGAACACTTCTTCAAGCAGTGAATTTAAAGTCAGATTTAATTATTTAGAGCAGTTTAGAGAACAACAGTAAACTACTGACAAAAAAGTGAGATACGAGTAACTGTTTATTCTTGTAATTTGTCTCTACTGTCTCATGCCAGCTGTTTGTCGGTGACTTAACTCGTTAATTATTTTCTTAGTAAACGAAATGTACAGTACTTGAAAAAAGTATCGTCCTCATGGAAGTGAAAGGGCAGCTTATAGGGCTGCTAATTTGTCCTGAAGTCAGATCCCCCTTTCATTTTACGCTTGGGAGAAAAGGATAACGTGCGTTTAGAATGTGCTACTTAAAAATATCTGACTAAAGCGTAATCCTCAAGGATTTCCGGGAGTCATGCCCGTTTTGCAAGCCCATTGGGCAGTTTTAGGCCATAAGTACGATATTAATTTCAAGTACTGTAGATTACACGGAAGAACGAGAACAGGATGGCTTCCTCGTTTCAGAAATTGTCTTCAGTTATGTCAATTATTCATCCGATGTGTACTCTGTAAGGTAGTAAAATGGAGACTTCTAGACACATTTTTTATTCTATTCATTTTCCATATTTTCATTCTATTTAAATTAAGCCCTACTCTTAATATTACGTACGGACTTGGCTTCTTGAATAACTAGATATCCGTCCCTGGATTCCATTTAGTTTGCGCTGAAACTGCCAATTACTTACGCACGTGGTGTCTAGAAGTTGACAGCGTCTTTCTGCTGGGTTTTACGTTCAGCAAAATACGAAAATCCCTAACCTTCGTATTTTGTGCGGAGATTTTCGAGTGGCTTTTTCCATCAACATAATCCCGTCGGTTTAGCTGCTCTTGGACGAAGTTTAATTTCTAATCGGGTTGTATTGTTTAAAAAATTCGAACGTATGAAAACAATCGCCGTCTTGTGGCTCCAGATTATCTTCCGACAATTTCAATTGACAATTTAAAATGTACGCACATATTGCGGAGCTTTGTGAAATATAACTTTTAGCTATGCTTAACAAACGCAGTAGGCTTCTTTTAATGTACACTACAGTAGAACCTCAATATATCAAACCCAATTTTATGACGAGTTCCCGGTTATACTGAATAGTTTGTAAGGTCTTGAGTTATGTAAGTGTGAAGAAAAAGACTCTGATAAAACTAAATTCGGATAACAGTTTTTTCTGCTAACGGAAGGTTCATTATAACGATATTCTACTATAGAGGCGACTCAACAATTTAGTCTATGTAGGAACAACTTCTTTGCCTGTTTAAGATAATTTGCTTCACTATTTTCAGGATCAAAATTGCAACTTAACTTGAATCCCGCTAGAGCTAGGGCTGATTTGGCATTTGCGCTCATGAAGTTTTGCAACTGTTGTCATTCGTGACGAACCCACTGACGATAAAGTAACGTGGAACGAAGTAATGCACACAGACATAAAATTCAGACAGAGTTTGTAATTTTGAAAAGACCAAATTCATTATATTTTTTGGGTAAAAAAAACGAGAGCTTTTTTATGTTCGCTCGTTCGTAAACACAGATATTTAGATTAGAGACTAAGACCTCCACGCAGTAACCTGAAGTGAGTTGTGCATCAGATAATTATCACGATACCGTAAATCTCTGTTTCTGCCGTTGAAAGAAAGATTACAGTGTAAGCTCCTATAGATTTTTCACTAACATTATTGAAATATTCTAATTTTATATAGAATCATAAGTACTTTACATTATATTGTTTAACAGGCCCCTAGCCAGGATTCCGGTTAGGGGGGGGGGGGGGGGCAATATAAAATCTTATTCGACATTTGGGTTTTGCGTATATTCATCACTATAAAAATATCGGGGGTGGGAGATTAACCCGCTAACCCTGGCTACGGGCCTGCTGCTGAAAGTTTGGTTTTCTTAACGTGGAAAATATTTGTTTCACATGGAAACTTATTTTGTCCCACAAAAAGGACTTCATAAATGTCTTTTACGGAATTTGTTTAGTCCTTCCGTAGTGCTGACAAATATTTTCTCTATAATTTTTGCCGTTTTTAAACCTTTATTTACCATTGCAGATGTTAAAATCTTAGGAATTTTGAGAATTAGTGCGAAAAATGTCTTTTCCCTTTGAAACATGCTCCAGTACATTAAGTGGTCCAGTGGCAATTTCGTTACGCGCTTAACCTCATTAATTTATTTAAAAGTTTCAAGACGAACCACGTCGTTATACGACCTCTGCAGCATTCCTGAAACATTTGTAGCCGATATGATACTCGATACCAATATCGTTTGAGTTCAGTTTAAATGGCGCTCCAGTCGAAGCAGCTGTTGTTAAACAGAAATTAACTGGCGCCAAAATGCACTCTCGCGAAGTTTAAGTCATTGCAAGTTTTTTTTTTAATTTTAAAGTTATTAACAAGAATGAGTACACAAGCAAGCTCCACAAATGCAATAGCGTCGCCAACACTTTTGTGTCCAGGTCGCTCGTCATCTGGTCAATTATTACGAACACCACTTTCAGCCTCAACTCCTCTTAGATCAGCTCGGCGCCCTTGTAGCGAAACAAGTAAAATTTCACAACTAACAGCAACTCTTAGCCCTAGTTCTCGTACGAAAATATCAGAATGGGGCTTGCCCACTTCCATTTCAGAAGTAAGTGACGAAAACGTTCAGGTTTGAAGTTACACATTATTGGTCAAACATAATCCATTTAGAAATATGGACAAAGGGGCATATTTTCAATGTTCCCGTGGCAAGTTGAGTGCCTGTTATTGGATGGCGTTTTAGCTGGGAAAAATCTGGTATATTCGGCTCCTACCTCGGCTGGTAAGAAAACTTTTTTTTCTGGGTTTGTTTAACTAAGAGAGTATCTTAGGTAAAACACTTATTGCAGAACTTCTGATGCTGAAATCCGTTGTGGACCATAAAAAAAAAGCTTTATTTATCGTTCCGTATATTTCATTAGCGCGTGAAAAGATGCATCATTTACACGTGAGTAGTAAAACTGCAATTCAGTTTATTTTATCGTCGTAATAAAAGTTTGGATAAATAACTAACGTGGCTAGAGAACTGGTAACACTTGTTTTACAAATCAACGTACTATAACAGAACTAAAATCAACGTACTATAACTGTCGTTGTTAAATACACTAATGCGAAAAAAATCTAAGCTTCGTTTCAAATTTCTTTTAGAATTTGGTTCAAGACGAAGGTATTAAAGTTGGTGGTTTTATGGGTAGTCATTCGCCGGCAGGCGGATTACAAGCAATTGACATTGCCATTTGTACAGTAGAAAAAGCGAATAGTCTAGTCAACAGGTAATTCATCTTCCATTATAAACTTTAATTTCTTTAAATTTGTTTTTGTGTCGCCCAGGCTCTTGGAAGAAAATCAACTGGCACAACTACGAACTGTCGTTGTAGATGAACTTCACCTTTTAAGCGATCCTCATCGAGGTTATTTATTAGAGCTATTGCTCACAAAATTACTTTATATGAGTCGAAAATCCACATCTTCTGCACTCCAAATTATCGGCATGTCTGCTACTCTTCCCAATCTTCCCTTGTTGGCTCAGTGGCTAGATTCAGCCTTCTACAAAACTGACTTTCGTCCCATTCCCCTAGCAGAGTACATAAAAATTGACCAAGTTATTTACAACTCCGAATTCATTCCAGTGAAGACACTTAAACCCATTGTACCGCTTCAGGTACCTTAATAATATATTTACCATTTATAGCTATGCAACATTTTTTGTGCGCAGAACGATTCGGACTTGTTGGTGAACCTTTGCTTAGAAACAATTCTGGCAGGCCATTCTGTTCTCGTTTTCTGTCCTAGTAAAGCTTGGTGTGAAAAACTGGCAGAGAATGTTGCCAGCGAGTTCTTCAGTATAGGTTTTTATATTATCTTTAACTTTCATGGAACAAATAATGTAAAGATTTTTTTTTAAGGAAAGCCAGCCGATCGAGTTGAGGGAGATTCAGTTGGTTCCATACGTTCTGAACTAAGATCACAGCTGGTACCGGCCAAACTGGTCGAAGTTCTCGAGCATTTGAAGCGCTGCCCAGCGGGATTGGATCCAGTCTTAGCTCGAACGATTCGATTTGGCGTGGCCTTTCATCACGCCGGACTTACAATGGAAGAAAGAGACATTATAGAAGGGTCTTTTCGCTCAGGAGCGATTCGAGTTCTCGTTGCGACATCTACTTTGTCGTCGGGTGTGAACTTACCCGCTAGAAGGGTAATTGTTCGTTCTGCGTTTTTCCAAGGCTGTCTCATTGACACTCTAGCTTACCGACAAATGATAGGGCGTGCTGGTCGCCAAGGTGTTGATAGTGAAGGTTTGTGAAAAATCGTTGCTCTTTAAACCATTTTAATCTGATTATCCATAATCTTTTAGGAGAAAGCATCTTAATTTGCCAGGCTCACGAGAGGAAACAAGTGGAAATGTTGGTCAAGTCGGAATTGAAGCCTGTGCAAAGTTGCTTAGCCAAAGCGGGAGAAGAAACTGTAGCCGAAAGTATGAAAAGAGCTATTTTGGAAGTAAGCTTCTAATTGATTATAATATGTAGTAAACAAAGAGAATTTTTTTTTTATTTTGAAGTCGGCCTGTTACAGTATTAAACAGCATTTTTTTTTTTAGGTAATAGCAAGTAGAGTGGCCACAAAACCTGTAGAAGTTGCCCTCTATGCTAATTGTACATTGTTGGCTGCTTCGTGGAGAGAAGCCGACCCCGACCGCCAGGTTTCCGATTCGCTGATCACAAGCTGTGTCCAGTTTTTGGAGAAAAACGAATTCGTGAGGTAAAAAGAATGACAAGTAGTGTCCTTGTTTCATTTTGCTTCCGCTTTACCGTTACTTGATATATTGTTGACTTGCTCTATGTCGATTTTTTTTATATATAAACTTGTTTCGTTATATGAATATATCCTTAATATTGAAATCTTTGACTCTTCATACGTTTTCGTTCAGGTTGCAAAAAATCGATGATACGGAAGATATTCGCTATGTAGCCACGCAATTGGGACAAGCTTGTCTAGTTTCCGCCCTTTCACCGGATGAAAGTTTGCTAGTTTTTAGTGAACTTGAGAAAGCAAGGCGCAGTTTTTCTTTAGAAAGTGACTTGCACGTGATTTACCAGGTTTCCATTTTATCTTTCCTTTCGGGTAGCCACGTTGCGAACAGGAAATAACGTGTTATTTTCATTAGGTCACGCCCATTTACATTGCAAAGCAATGGACGAATATGGATTGGCTAGCATATTTAACCCTCTGGGAGCATTTAAGCCCCGAATTAAAGCGAGTTGGAGAACTGGTAGGCGTAGAAGAGAGATTTTTAATCAGAGCCATGAAGGGAAATGTTAACTTCGCCTTGGCAAAACAGGTAAAATAGAATGCAAAGTCGCGCAAAAAAAGAAGAAAGCACAAAATTCATTATCCCTAATGTAGGCAAAGCAACACGCGATCCATGTAAGGTTTTACATCGCCTTAGCATTGCATGACCTTGTCAATGAGGTACCTTTAGCAACCGTCACGGAGAAATATGGCTGTAACAAAGGCTTCTTGCAGAATTTGCAACAACAGGCGGCAACTTTTGCTGGTAAAGCTCGAAAATTATGAAAAAAAAAGCGAAAAATATATACGAGCCTTTCACTTTCATTCATTTTCATGACGGTCACTTTTCTCCTCCCTTAGGTATGGTAAAGGCATTTTGCTCTAAGCTGGGGTGGCACAGTTTAACTCTGCTTTTGGACCGTTCACAAGAACGCCTGCAGTTCGGTGTCCAGCGTGAATTGTGCGACTTGGTGCGTTTGCCCTGCTTGGACGGTCAGCGTGCTCGTCTACTTTTCAATGCGGGATTCGAATCCGTTGTGAGTTTGGCAGCGGCTTTGCCCATGGATGTTGAAGTTGCACTGCGAAGAGCAATACCGTTTGAAAGGTAAAACTGTTTTCACAAGTGGTGGTTATTTTTTTTTATCTACGCTTTTGCTTCCTTCTCTTGGAAATTTTATTTGTTTCGTGTCACGGTTTTTTGCTTTTCAGTTCCGTACATCACTTTACATATTGTGAAATAATTGCAATTTTTGTATCAACTCATCCGAGAATTTTTAATAATTATTAATTCATTACTACGATACTATGCACTGTACTTAGTGCCAGAGCCACAGATGGGGAAACAGCATATGAAGTTCAACAACGACAAGCGAGACGAATGGTGTGGATCACGGGTAGCAGAAACATCACCGAGAGCGAGGCGGCTCGCATGATTGTTAGCGAAGCTCAGGAACTTTTAAGAGTACGTAGACATCAAGTTCTCAATTTGTTGTGTTTTTAATCATTATTGTATTTTTAACCTAACCTCGTCGCACTATCGCAGCGTTTTATGTGGAGGAGGGAAATTCCCTTGACATCAAATATTTTAAATAATGCACAAGCTAGTTTTTGATAGAGCTTTTCTTTTCTACCTTTAAGAGGGAACTCGGTTTAAAGGATCTACACTGGGAGAAACAAAAAAGTCAATGCACTTTACCAACGGAAACTGTTCTACATAACTCGCCAGTTGTCCGTTCCATCCCCAATATTTCAAATGTGTCGGAAGCTTCACCAAACTTACTTCAGAGCAGTCACCGTTCATCGAAAAAATCACTCCGTATCTCCTCCAGCCGTTCGCTTACCAGGTTATCATCCTCGCTATTGTCAACATCCAAAGCGTCGCGAAACTCGAGTCACAGCCTCAACAAAACCCCGGCTTTAGTTTCTAAACCTAATGATGTGGGAGTGACACCAGATTTGTTTGATTCTAATTCTACCGTTGATGGAGCAACCTGTTTCGATAGTTTCCAACTTGACTCTCAGGCCCTTCTAGACATCCAAAAAAAAGAAAATCTATATACCAAGCGTCATTCTGTTTCAACTAGTCTGTCCTTACCGCCTCCGAGTAAAAGATCACGTTCAGGATCGCCGGCTACGTCTCCAGGCTTAAAACCCTTAGAAGTTCCAGAAAGCGAAGACCTTTTCCCCGAAAAATCACCCAGTCAGCCCAAAACTCCTTATTACGACATCTGCACTGAAGAGTTAGTCTTTTCTTCAAAACTATCTAACCAGTCAAACCAAACCCCAAGCCTGATTGATTCTCCCAATAACTCAAACAGGCCGCGCACCAACGCAAATCAAACCCCAAGTTTGATTAAATCAACGAGAAATCGAAGGAATTCATCCAGAAGTGCACTGAAAAGCCCGAATTCGTTACAGTCTTCGAAGAGCCTCTCATACCACGAGGATACACTCTCGGATTCATACTTTGAGGCGGTCTTCCAAACGTATTTTAAAGAGAATTCACCAGCCAAACTTGCTTTGCGTTTCGAAGAAGAAGAAGAAAACGAAGAAAGCTGTTTCAGTCGGATGCGCAACTTAAATTTTCCTAACAAAATAAGATCCCCTCCTGTTATCAAAGAACCTTCACCGATTTTACCGAAACAACTACTGCCATCCAAAATACAGAACAAACCACACGAACTCGCTGTAGTCGCAGAAAGTCAGGATTTAATTACAGAAACACCGATAAGGACGCGGAAGACGCAGGCAAAAACTACGTTGAAAACGAGCGAGTTTGCTAGCCCTGAATTAGTTGAAGCCACGCCTCAAATGCGTTCTCGAAGCCTCCGAGGCAACAAAACCGAACCGCCGCTCGAATCTTCGACCAAATTGACCGTTCTTATGAAACAGAGCAAGCGCAAAATTTTTCCTAAAGACAAAACAACCTGCTTGGTTGAAGTTGACCAAACCGAGGACTCGTATGATACTTTTCTGAAAAACTGGAGCCAGAGTTGCTTATCGGCTGTTACGCTAGTTTTCGAAACGAATGTTTTACCCCCAAAAACTCAAATTGGAGCTCGGGTTTCGAGGCGAAGCACAAAGGTCAGTAATAGGGAATTTGGTTTCCGTATTGGCACGTCGGATCAAATGCTGGTAGGCGTGGCTGTTCGATGGGATACCGAAAAAGAATATTACATTTCATTCAAAGCCACAGGTAGATTTCCTTTTAAGTTTTCTTTATCGTTTTGTTGAATTCTTATTAAACAGTGAAATATGTGCATTGTAGATACCTCGGCAGATATCGAAACAGTGGCGATGAGATTTGCGAAGACATTCCAGGGATGCAAGCTGTGTCTTATGTGGGGCGCTGCGAAGCAAATGAGGGCCCTACACCGCATATTTGGTATTAATCTCAATATTCCCACCAGAATCTATGATTTGGAGACAGCCCTTTGGCTTATGGACCCCGAGTCGGAAGATAATTCATTTTTTGCGCTGGTAGGCATTTTACTTGCTCTTTTATACTTCTGACTTTTTTTGTATTACACGCATATACGCAGATGGCATCGTTTGCTCCAGAATTTTTGTTAGAACAAAAGAAGATCAACAACAATAGTATGCTGGCGTTCGAGAAAGCTCTCTGGGAAAGTAAGGTATTATATTCAGCTTTTCCGGCTGTCCGAACCAAGTTAGAGGATTTGCGTTTGTGGGATTCTTTGGAAAGTAAAAGCTGTTATGCAGAGTCAACAGAATTTTGTTAAAATTGAAGTATGGCTTTAGGAGAAATGCTTTCCATGTGCTGCCTAGTAGGCTTAGAGCTTAACGGTTTGGGCTTTGATCGCAAAACCGCTGAAAAATTGCGAGCTGTCTTAGAGAATAAACTGGAGAAGTTGACGACTCGTGCGCATCACTTGGCCGGACGTTCCTTCCGACTTTCGTCCCTTGACGATGTTGCAAAGGCAAGTTTTAATTTCTGACAAAGTAGTCACGCTACAGTGAGGTGAAACAAGCGCTAACGTATGTTGTGATGTAGGTATTATACAAAGAGCTTGGATTGTCAAAAAGCGGGTCACGAACGTGCAAAAATCGGAAGCAAATAGCAAGTGTAAGCAAGGAAGCATTATTAAGGCTTGTCGACGCACACCCACTTCCTCAAGTCGTCCTTGATTGGAGAAAAGTTAATAGTGCTCTGCATAAAGTAATTGTTACTTTTGTTGTGACACTTTCCCTGTCAAGAATACTAATGAAAATGGTCTATAGGTTTTGTTTCCGATAAGTAAGTTGGCAGAAAGGAATGTAGAGCTGCGCATGGAAAGGGTCTACGGCGAATGTCAGTTTTTTTCGGCAACAGGGCGGGTTTCGATGCGTGAACCTAATCTGCAAAGTATTCCCCGGGATTTTACCATAAAATCGATCGATGAAGTGTCGGAAGAAGTTATCAGCATGCGAAAGGCGTTCATTCCACGCAAAGGTAGTAATTGTGGACATTTTGTTTTCTTGTTCAATAACGTCGAACGTTCGCTTTTGTCGTTTTCATGCAAAATATTACATTAGGAGCCGTTTTATTGGCTGCCGATTATAGCCAACTGGAGTTGAGAATTTTGGCCTTTATGGCGAACGAGACTAAACTTAAAACCATCCTAAATGGCAAAGGGGATGTTTTCAAACTTGTGGCGGCTAAATGGAAGAACGTTGACGAAAGCCATGTAACTAAGTTTTTAATGTTATAAACTTTGATAGAAATTCGCGCTTATTTTCGATGTAGGTTACAGCTGCTTTGCGTCAACAAGCTAAGCAAGTTTGTTACGGAATGATTTATGGAATTGGGCACAAATCTCTGGGTGAAAAGCTTGGGCTGGATGAATCGGAAGCTGCTATTTTTGTGGAAACGTTCAAGAAAAGCTACAAAGGTTCGCCTGTTTCTTTACTTAACTGTATACGACATTTTTTTAAATCGTATTTTACCTAAATTAGGTATTGATAAGTTTTTGCAAGAGACAGTGAGGAGGTGTCGGGAACTAGGCTATGTAGAAACACTGCTACATCGGAGGCGTTACCTTCCTGCTATCCAAAGTTCCCAGGTTGCTCTAAGAAGTAAGATTTTATATGTATATTTTTTATTTTACACTTACGTCGTTATTATTTTTCTATAATCACCTTTCAAAGCCAACGAAAGTTTTTTAACGTCTACAATCGTTTGCATAACACTATTGTATGTTTAATTTCTTTTTCATACTTTTGTGAAGTTCACACATTTTTTAATGAAAAGCAATTGGCAGTCTCAGAACTTATATATATAAACTTATTTCAATCCAATTATGTTATTTCAATCCAATTATGATTTGAAAAAACTGCTGTTGCCCGAAGGCAGGTTGAAAGGTGTAATGTCTAGGAAACCACTTTTCAGGACACCCCGGAAAATTTTGTGAAATTTTTTAATACCTTATCCATTGATATCGCAATTGCAGATTGAAAATTGTGTGTTATTCATGTCTAGGCCAGGCAGAAAGGCAAGCCGTAAACACAACTATCCAGGGTTCAGCTGCGGATATAGTAAAAGCGGCAATGGTTAAAATTGAGGAACAATTAAGAATTGCATTCCCGAACTCCGTGTCTGTCCTACCGGGGATGAGTTTGCGCGACTGCCGTAGTAGAAGTGAAGAATTTTGCGGCGCAAATTTAGTTTTACAGCTTCATGATGAACTTTTGTACGAGGTAAATTGTTTCTGTAAAATTGCGCAACTTCTGAAAGAAAAAATTGTTTGTCAGGTAGCGGAGGAGGACTTGGTTCAAGTGGCACAAATCGTGAAAATCAACATGGAAAAGGCTTTACCTTTAGATGTCTTGCTTCCAGTTGTACTCAAATCGGGTTGTTCTTGGGGCTCCTTAACTGTCTTCGAACTGTGAAATATGTCGTCAAATTGGGTCGAAGTTCATTCTTGTCTGTGATATAAGTCGGTTTTTATACATACAAACTTTGATGTCAAAACGAAAAATATACAAGTGTATTGAAAGAAACGTTACATATCCCTTTCATTCGAATTACATTGAACACTGAAGACGCTTCATACAAAAATTTGCGTCCTGGGGCTCTCACGGCAATTACACTTCCTTCATTGACATTTTCTTACTCGCGAATCCTCCCTTCTCTAGTTATTTGGAAAACTGGTCAGTGACATAGTTGGCAGGGACAGATAACCGCGGGTGAAAGGTTCCAAATCTGTGCACTGAGCCTCTCCCCCCCCTCTTTTTTTTCTCTTTTTTCTGTACTGTACTGTACTACGAGGGATGAGCAACTTTGTATAGTTCAGTGGTCTTTAACCCTTTTTGGCGAACGCCCGCTTTCGCCTTTTCGTGCTCGAAATTGCTAGCGTTATGTAAGATTATTTTCATGAAGTCAATTTTAAAGAATGCTAGTTTTATAATAACTGTAGTGCATAAATAATATCTTAAAATCAAGTGTATGTTGATTACAATGTTTCCTGTACATTTCTTCCACGCCGAACGGCATGGGCTTTCGCACGTTACTGAAACCTTGATTAAATGCTAAATAATATTTGGGATTTAACTTCAATCTGCTAACACAGCGTCTTTTTGTGACATTGGATATCGGAAGTGAGCGTATGATTGCCAGATCGCAGATCATGAGCTACGAACAGCGGACCAACTTTTTGGATCACAATCGTTGGAGATGGGTTTACGGGTCGTGTTTTCTAAAATTAAATCAGGGATCATAATCAGTTATCCATTCACACGGATCGTAATCCGGAAAGTTGATCCATAGTCATGGATCACATTTAAGGACTACGATCGGAACAGCAATTTACGGCTCCTGAGACGCCCTCAGGGCAATATTTCATATTCAATCTCAGTTTTCTCGCTTATTTGAAGGGCTAACGCAATAATTCTTACAGATTCTCTCGTCGAGGCTGACAGTTTGCATTCCTTAATTTCCAAATTGCAGACATGTCGGTTAATTGGGTTACGTCAGAATTACCATAATCTTTGTAATTGCAATAAAATTAACAAGTACGATAATGATTGTTCCAGTACAACAAACCTTTATTGGCAGAAATAAAATTACTAGTGTGGATTTGTCGCTGTCAAGCGCGACTAATTCGCTAGAAATTTTATTACAAGCACTTTTCTTCTGTGAAAAAAAATCGTGGTGCTTTTTCACGCACCCAAATGCACAAATACGTAATAGTATTTTCGAAAGTTCTGACGACCTCATAGCCGAAATCTCTTAATACATCTCGACTGGTCTGAAATAAAGTATGTTCACGGTGAAAGAAGATAAAATATAATAATCACGCGCAATATTGGGATAAATGTTGTGTATCACGTTTTGATTCGCTTTAACAAAAAACACGCAATTTTACATTCTTAGATATAATATAACGAGAGGCAATAAGACCACTTTAGGCAAGGGACATAGAAATCATACACATTAACATGAATTAATTAGAAATTCCATTCGCTAGAAAACTTGCTCCAATATACGACGCATGATACCGATCCGGAGATGCGTGAACCTTTATAAAAAAAAATGATAGTAATAAAATCGATAAATAAAAAGATATCGTCTCCTTTTACCTTAGGTTGAATGTTCGTTGGTGCGAAACGTTATAACTCGGATTCAAGTCTCGGTACAAATCCTGGACGCGTGCTCACCACCAGTTACGAAAACACTCTTCCACGTGTGTTTCCTAACGTCAATTCCACTTTCCTAGTGGCATAATTAGCACTATTTTTCAATGTTTTTATTCGTACGCAAAAGTTACTTGGACAGCTTTCCAGAACGTGTTTGTGCGTTTTCAGGTGGGTAGTTTGTCTAAGCAGCCTTCGATGCTTGTATATTGTTCTCCAGAAGCGTCAAACGGAACAGGTGTCATAATATTTACCAATAGTTCAGCAACACTGTCTGAAAAGTAGAGTAAAATATTAAAACAAAATACTAAAAATATTAAAAATGTGCAACGTAGGACGAAGCTCAACTTACAGGGTCCCATTTCTTCGTAATGGCTCTAGGACATAGTAAATCGGGGTCAATTGTAACCAATTGCTTATGAATAGGTTCCACAGCCTCGTTAGATTGGAAAAGCTTTCCAACATGTGACGTGCTGCGGCTTTTAGGCATCGAATCGTTGTAGTTTTCAGTCACAGAAACCGGAGAGGCGAACTTCTTCGATGCTGGTTCGGCTGGAGCCACTGGCGCCACTGTCACTACTGGCATCGCTCAATGGCTCCTTCAAGCTTCTATTGCTGTTGGTATGCTTTTTCATTGCTCTTTCGATAGATTCTTCGATTTGGGTAGTCAGATGGATTTCTTAGCACTTTCACGGACGAAAGCAATTTTTGTTCGATTGCGAATCGTTTCTGCACCGTACGGAGTAGTTATCTAAGAAAAAAGGTATTTAGTTACTATTTCACAAGGCTTGAGATATACAAGCTTAGCTTAATTTAGGTCACGGAAATATTGAAAACCTATCGAAGAGAAATTTTGTACACGAACGCGAAAACTTTTGAAGATTTGCTATTCACATATAGCACTTAATGGTCGACATTTTCAGAGAAGAGTGAGACACCAAATTCGAAAAGATTCCGGAAGCTTCGAGAAGCAAGACGTCAACTGTGTAGTAATAACAAATTTAATAATAATAATAAAATGATGGATGGTAATAGTAGTAATAACAGTAACAGTAATAATAGTAATAATAGTAACATTGACAAAAATATTAATAACACATTTAACAACAAAAATAATTAATAATGATAGTAATAGTGATATTAATAGTAATCATATCAGTAAGTAATACAAAAGGCAATAGAGAAAGTAGAAAGAAAAAAAGTAGTAGTAATAGTAGTAGTAATAATAAAAATAATAATAATAATGATAACAATAAATCATTTTCACGCCATCGTACACAGTTTAATTGAAAAAATCAATAGTCAAAATCTAACCGAACCTATAATAATCGGGAAGAACCAATCTACAACAGCCCGTTCTCTTATATGAGGGGCCTCTCTTACATCCGGGTCTTTCGCAAAAACCTATTGTCACACAAATTTAAACAGTTGTAATGAAACAAATCGATAAACCGAATTTAGTAGAACCTTATCGAACCGGAAAGAACATATCTACAAGAGCCCCTTCTCTTACATGAGGGGTGTCTCTTACATCCGGGTTTTCCACAAAAAAAAACAATTTCTCACAAATATACACGGTTGTAATGAAATAAATCGATAGTCGACATCTAGTAGAACCTACAAGAATCAGAAAGAACCTATCTACAAGAGCCCGTTCTCTTATATAAGGGGTGTCTCTTACATCCGGGTCTTCCGCAAAAAAAAATATTTCCACACAAATATACACGGTTGTAATGAAATAAATCGATAGACCAAATCTAGTAAATCACATTCGGCACGCCAATATACACAGTTTAATTGAAAAAAATCGACAGTCAAAATGTAGATGAACCTATACGGATTGGGAAGAGATTTTCTACAACAGCCCCTTCTCTTATATGCGGGGTCTCTTATATGAGGTTCTCTTACATCCGGGACTTCCGCAAAAACTCATTTGGCACGCCAATATACACAGTTTAATTGAAAAAAATCGACAGTCAAAATCTAGATGAACCTATAAGAATCGGGAAGAACCTATCTACAACAGCCCATTCTCTTATATGAGGGGACTCTCTTACATCCGGGTCTTCCGCAAAAACTCGTTCATAAAAAATTTCCTAGAACGAACCAAAAAATTGTCAGGAACTCTGTGTAATGAAGAACGGATTGAAGTATCCCCAATGGAATTGATACACCGACTTGCATACTATGAATGAACATCGATTTAGCAGTTTGTTGTTTTGGACTATATTCCTGTTGAGTTCGTCAATACTGGAAAAACTCACTTCTTCATCCCATGTCACACATTTGCATTTCGATGAGGTGCCCACAACGCTTCTTCTCTGGAGGCTGTCAGAGCTTACAGCTGAGCTTTAGCAATGAAACGGACTGGATGATTCAGTGTGTTTTTTCTTAGGGGGAGGGGGGACAACTTTTTCTTGATGCTGCCACTGAGCTTACTTGCACACAAGAAAATAATTTCGGGGAGGGGGGGGGG
>JAGQDJ010000082.1:15685-79564 GCA_022885665.1 Triops longicaudatus | reverse complement strand
CCCCCCGCCCCCCCCCCTTCGCTGCGCCCCTGATTGTCCCTACTTATGTTCTACTTAGTACCAAAGCTGGTCTGCACTACGACTTTGTTGAAGTCCAGCAGATTAATAGCATTTTAATAACGGATTTGTGCGCTTTGGAAATGTACTCACTACTATTTAATAAATAAATAAATTAGCAGTCATTCCTCTGAAGAGAAATATAATACATGTTATCCGGAATTGTTTCACAAGTCTGCGTACCAACGGAGAAGACAGTAGGCTTCGAGTTATTCGCGTTTCTAATTCTAGAACTCTGCCTCTTCCTTGGTTTTTAAACTCCACCCTTGGAGTTCGTAAACCAAGGCGGCTGATGACACGTTGTTTAAGGATTGCTTTCAGTATAGTTAGGTATGTTTTATTAGAAATATTTCTGCTAGTTTTTTTTACTAGTCCTGCCCATGTTCGTCCTTTTATCCATTTTGTTGAATCGTACGGTTTAGAATGTATTCAAAACGTACTCAACCATCATGGAGTGCACCAAATGGAAAGGACGCCCCGCGACTAAAACTATTTAATAGTTTAACGCGTCAAAAAGAGGAATTTATACCTCAAAAAGGGAAAAAAGTTCTCTGGTACAGTTGCGGTCCTACGGTTTACGATGCGTCTCACATGGGGCATGCACGGTATGCATATAATTGTCAAAATTATTTAGATTCCGAAATATTTTTACCGAAAATTGTGAAACGACATATAATATATTTCCTTAGGTCGTACATCTCCTTTGATATCCTGCGCCGCGTTCTGTCGAATTATTTCGGTTATGACGTCCAGTATGTCATGAACATTACCGACATCGACGACAAAATTATCAAAAGAGCACGGCAGAATCACTTGTACGACAACTACGTGCAGGAGGATGCCAACTTGCAGAAAATTATGGACGACACTAATGCCGCTCTTCAGGTAATTAAAATAACAGCGTCAAAGAAGGTTTTTACTAGCATGGGGTTTTCAGTGTACTAAAGGCAAGTTAGGATGCGACAAGTTACAGAAAAAGTTTCAAGTTTCAATTAAAATAATTAATCCTTTTTTTTTAGGTTTTTATCACTGCCATGCAGAAGACCACAGACCCAGATAAGAAAGTCATGCAGGAAAAACTTTTAGCTAAAGTGAATTCGGCAGTGCAAGAAGTCGAGGCTGCCATAAAATTGCAAGTCGAATCTGAGCTTGAGAAATCAAAGACGGTACCTATTCTTAAACCATTTGTGTATAGTTCTATTATAAATAAATCTTTGTTTCAATAGCTGCTCCTTAAAGAAGCAAAAGATCTTTTAGCCGATTGGCTTGATAGTCAGAAAGGACATTTGGTGACGGATAACGCTATTTTCGCTTCATTCCCCCGGTTTTGGGAAGCCGAGTTTCATTCCGATATGGATCAGCTTCAGGTTTTACCAGCTGACGTTGTTACACGTGTCAGCGAATACATACCCGAGATTATCGCTTACATCCAGAAGATAGTCGATAATCAACTCGCATACGAGGCCAATGGCTCTGTGTACTTTGACGTTGCACGTTTTGATAATCAATCCAACCATCACTATGCCAAACTTGTGCCTGAAGCCTACGGTGATAGCAAAGCGTTGCAGGAAGGTGAAGGCGACTTAAGCGTTTCCGAAGATCGACTATCGGAGAAGCGCTCCGCTAATGATTTCGCACTTTGGAAAGCATCCAAAGCAGGGGAACCCTCGTGGGATTCCCCTTGGGGACGTGGACGACCAGGATGGCACATCGAGTGCTCCGTCATGGCATCAGCAATTTGTGGGGAATCCCTGGATATCCATACCGGCGGTGTGGATCTGAAGTTCCCTCACCACGATAATGAACTGGCCCAAGCTGAGGTACAGTTTTCTATAACCTTTTGTTATCTATTTAATAACGAAGACCACGTGTAATTGAAAGCATGTGTTGATTTTTGTATATAGGCCTATTATGACAACAATCACTGGGTGCGTTACTTTTTGCATACGGGACATTTGACGATTGCAGGTTGCAAAATGTCTAAGTCTTTAAAAAACTTCGTGACTATCAAAGATGCTTTGACAAACCATACAGCCCGGCAATTGAGATTTGCGTTCTTGTTGCATTCCTGGAAAGACACCTTGGACTACAGTCAGCATACAATGGAAATTGCTATTCAGTATGAAAAGTTTCTGAACGTAAGCCAGAGTAAAGATGGTATTAGAAACATTTCTTATGGTTGTTGCTGTTCTCAGGAATTCTTTTTAACGGTCAAGGACATCGTACGTTCCGGACCCAGTTCGGGGACAGAACTATTCCAGAAGTGGTCTCAGGCTGAAATGGATTTGAACCAATCATTTAGTGAGACTCAGGCTCGAGTACACACTGCGTTATGCGGTACGTTCCCTTTTCTTCGTAATGTACAAAATTGCATTAACTATCACAAGCCTACCTTATTCTTTCTTCTTGTAATCAGAGAATTTTACGTATAAGCTGTGGCTTGATACCCCTGGTAATTGTAATTGTCACAGCTTTGCGTAACGCAAGATGTGAAATCTATCAGATTTAAAACAAAAATTAAATTATTTTTGTTGCTTGTGAACTGTTATACTTTTTAGTTCACACATTTTGTAGGTAGGAAAGTATACAATTTGTTTTGTTGCAGATAATGTGGATACAAGAGCATGCCTGGATGCTATTCGGGAATTAGTATCTACCTGTAACGTCTATGTGAGGAAATCAACGCCGAATCGCCTTTTGCTGAAGAATATAGCATTATATATTACCAAGCTCTTCCGAATTTTCGGTACTATGGACGACGACGAGTCCTTAGGATTCTCGTCAAGTTCCGAAGGCAATGCCACAGCGAACGTACGTTTCCTTTCATGTTTTCTATTTCTTTTCGTTTAGTCAATTTTCTAGCGACACTTGGTAATAGCTGTGTTTCTCTAGAGCGAGGAATTAGTTTTGCCATACTTAAGAGCATTAGCTACTTTCCGAGACGAAGTTCGTATCAGTGCACGGAACTTGAAAGCCACGCCAATTTTGGAAACCTGTGACAAATTAAGAGATGAAGTCCTGCCTAATTTGGGAGTCCGCTTGGAAGACCGAGAGGAAGGACAGCTGCCTGCGATAAAGCTCGTGGATAGGGAAACTCTTATGAAGGAAAGGGAGGCCAGGAAAGCGTTGGAGGAAGCGAAACGGTTGGAAAAGGAGAAACAAAAGGCAGCGTTGGCAGCGCAGCAGGCACTTAAAGATGCGCAGAAAAAAATCCCTCCATCTGAGTTGTTCAAAAGTGAAACTGACAAGTATTCAGCCTTCGACGACAGAGTATGCTACAAAAAGTTTTCAGAAATATTTTCTTAATTCTGCTTAAACCATTTTAATGTAGGGAATGCCTACTCACGACACTGAGGGAAAGGAGATTAGCAAAGGTCAGCTGAAGAAGCTGCAAAAGCTCTACCAAGCACAAGAGAAGAAGTACCAAGAGTATTTGGCTTCCCAGAATAATTAATTTATCGGTGTACGGGCGGCGTGCAGTGCGGGCGTGTAATTTATTGGGGGAAACGAAACGGAATACAGTTTTGCTTGGCTAAGAATTTGGTGTAGTTTAATTACTTTTTACTAATTACTTAGTTTAACACGATGTTATTCAAGATCAGGTTGGCGTATTCTAACTTCTTTTTGTTGGTTACGAACGTGGTCTTTGAAAAGAGACATGATTTCGGTTTCGAATTCAGGTGGCGTAGGACGAACGCCAGTTGCCCAATAAAATATCTCCCAATCATTAGACGGCAGGTTGATTAAGCGGTCATAATCCCGCAGCTGTACCTCACTCATCGATGAAAGGTATTTGGCTGCGAAAGTACTTAAGAGAAGGCCATTTTCAAGCATTCCGCGTTTACGAGACTGGTATAGAAGCCTAACACGAAAAACAATCACATGTTGAGCAATGCACCGTTCAAATGTATTTTTAACTTTACCTTGCTCTTTTAACTTCCGTGCATTCTCCTTCTTTCTCCACATAAGGTGGAATCCAAGGTTCTTCTCCTACTCCGTCAACAATGCCCAAATTTCCGGACCCATCTATATTATTTGAAAAGTGCTTCCATTGCATAACGGACGCAATTTGACAATTCTGTCATGAACACAAGAAGTAGTTATAATTTTACGCTGAATAAAGAGTATTACCGAAGTCTGCAACCTCCTGGTCGCAAACAATAACCTTGCTAAGCGAGACATTTTGCAAGCTCGTTATGCAACACGCTACAAAAACAAAACACACGTGCAAGTGGGACGGTCTTAAAATCCATTTCCCGTGAAAATCAGTTCTCACCTGGCTAGTATTTATAAGTGCTTGTTTGTAATAACGATAACGCTTTTATATTTAGTAACCTGGTAAGGCGGCAAATTTTAATAATAAAACTGCATCTAGAGTGCAATTTTGTAGTTATTTGTCCTTTTATAACCGCCTGCCGTGATTAAGCATGGCATCCCAAAGATCCAGGGTAATCAATTTGTATAAAACGGTAAGTTTAATTAAGAAAGTATGCAGCAAAAATATCCGATTTTTTTAATTAGCTTCTTCATTTGGGCAAAGAATATCCCGGTGGCCCTGAATATTTTAGAGAAAAGCTCAAAAGAAGCTTTTTAAAGAATAAAGACGTGAAGGACCCGGAGGCCATCGAAGCGTTAATTTCGCGAGGAGAATTTGTCGTGAAAGAATTAGAGAGCCTCTACATGTTACGTAAATATAGAGCAATGAAGAAGCGCTATTACGAGGAATGAAATGCATTTTCTAGAACATTTTCCCATTGTATTTATGTGATATTCAATCGTAGTTGTACGAAATTGTGACGTCTGTTTTGACAATTAAATCCAAGTTATTACAGATAAGTGCGGTTGTTAATTTTTTTTTTATTGTATTGGTCGCTTGTTATTTGCAATCATGCATGCCCCTGTTTAAAAGATTCGACTTCTTGCTGAAAAGTACTAAGGATATGATCTGCAACTTGTTCCAAATCTTCTAGTCCTTTTCGTAGTGCTTCTTTCGCTGTCAGAGGTAATCTCGTCTGAATCCTCATATGCAGTTTGTTTTCAGAAGGATGTGGAATAGAATATCCGCAGAAAACTACGTGGGGGCTAGATAATGAAAACGAACTAGTCTTTTGCAGGACTCTTTAGTTAAAATGTTCGTACTTTTTCATTACGATATATCGTAACGCGTTGCCAAGCGTGTGTCCTTCATCGGTTAGCATAAATGTTCGACACGTTTCATCGCAGTCTGATTCTCCAGCAACCTGATAATTAAAAAAAAAATAATAAATAAAAGAATTCACGCCGAAAATTGCAATTTCTGCATTAATAAAATACGTACAACGCTAAGTTTTCTCGTGTTACCGTCATCGATCTCCATAACCCAAAATTTAATTGCACGAACAGATTTGGTAGGTTTCGTTTATCTAAATGCAGAACTCGGTCAACACTTCATATTTACAGGCATATTTTTTTATTTACTTACTTATTTTACAAGTTATTTGAATGGTTCATCCACGTTTCACGCCGCCATGTCGTATTTAGCGACTCGTGGATCGTTAATGCCATTCGCAACTCGGGAGTCCACAACGACGAGTGTTTCTATGACAACGTCTTCAACAAAACACTTGTCGAAGAACAGAAGCAGTACCGTCCAAGGTGTTTTCATTCATATTTTCGTTACGGATCCGATAAGCCCACCTGTATATGTAAGTTCATCGTTTTTCTCATTTTACATTGAACAGGTGTGTATTTTTCTGTCTCTTAACGCGCATCTGTCTCTTTCACCTTTCTTCTCAAAACCATCGTAGCCGTCCCTTTACCGTTGTTTAATGTCATTTGTTTTTAGCGTCGTTGTAAGTATGCAGAGAACATGCATAACAATAAAAAGTGCATATATTTACTTCAAGCTATGTAAAACACGACACGGTTTCAGAGGCTTTTCTAGCCGTTGAACGCAACCTAGTCCACCTGTTTCTTTTTCGATTTATTATTTTGTTACTTATACTAGACGGTTCAGTTGTGGAGTAACGAGCCAGAATCAATAAGCCTATTAATCTTGTCTCGACTATTTACCATAACTAATACATAAACTCGTCAATTATGTTCGTCCTCTTCATATAAAGGAAATATTTTGAGTTGATTAAAAAGACGAATTTCGATTCCTCTTGCGTTCTACGCTGCATAGGAAGTTAGGTCACGTTGAGTGATCTGTAATCTCTGTGACAGTATTAGCTCCCTGTGCCTTTTGCCAGTAATCCGGAACGTTAGGTTACGATGAAACGATCGTCATGGTAACAGCTGTTGTGATGAAAAGACAAGCAATCAAAGCTATCCCAAGCGTAGCCTGGCACAGCCCCCCCCCCCCCCCCAACACACACACACACTACCTCTCTGAAGCTGCTGGCATATCCAGAAATTATTTTGCAATCATTTTTCACGAATAAGGTCTTTTTATAATCCCTATTGACAACTGTTTATTTTAAAATTGTATGATACCAAATACCGCAGTATGCGACAAATTACTGTTTATTAGCAAACTTCGACACTCTTTAACATCAGCTTGTATCGATTTTATAGTAACCCTTTTTCCTTATTTACGTCCTTTTCTCAGTCCCTGACGTCAATCGGTCCATCTTTCCGTCTGACTCGCGTTTTCCGGTTAATCCCAAAATGAACGTGTACGATAACGGTCGTGTGACGGCTGCGGTGCCGACCTCCGCTTTCCGGCAGCATAAACTGGAGCAACAGGTAAGAGAACTTCTTTAGCTTCAGTCTAAAATTAATGAGTATCTTTCAAGCGTCAAATTTTGGAGCAAAAACAGCGGCTGAAACGGCAAACACCCAGTTTGATTCTTGCATCCGAAGGAAGAATTGGTTCCGCGGCTCCTAAACCGCGCAGTGGTCAAACTGGAGCGCAGACAAAAAAAAGTGGTTTCAAATTGGCATAAGTAAAACTAACGTCAATAAAAATTTTTGTATAATTTAAAGGTGATGGAGGATTGACTGCTGTTCAAGTCTTGCCTATGATTGATCAAACCGATTTCGACGTTGTTGACTCAGTTCCTGCTACTGATAAACCAAACAAAGAAATTGGTATGATGCATTTCTTTTTACAAATAAAGTTGCACTTTTGTTTAGTTCGGCTCGAAGCTTAGTTAGTTGAAAAAAAATGCATGAAGTTCATAAAACTCAGTAAGTTCTTCTTAAACTAATTAATGTAGGTTTAAATAGCGAAAATTTCGTGCTTATTAGTGGTCATTTTCAGCAAAATCCAATTGGAGTATTCCTATTAGACATGCATTTGAAGCCTCTTGCGTTGTTTCGCTTTTGCATGAGTTGACCTTATTTGCTCGTTTCTTAAAGTAAGCTAACGTGATTTTTTTTTACATAGGACGAACAGTGTCAATAAATAATTAACAGTGATTCGAAACCTGTTTCTTCCCCGCAGGTTTAAATCAGAAGAGCAAAAATATTTCCCTGTCCCCCGTTGGAGTGGGGGATTTATCCGATTTGGATACTGACCTTGAGGAAGATGAAGAGTCCACTCCTGTCGGTCCAGCCCCATCGAAATCGAAATCTGTGCAGTCTTTGAACAAAAAATGGAACCTAGACCGCCAGGTTTTGAATTCCGTGAACGGGGATCAGCAAAGTAGCAGTTTGCCCTCGTTAGAATCGTCCGAGCAGTTGGATCGTTACGTTCTCGAACCTGCCCCTCAGGGGTTCTTAGTGAAATGCAGAATCACGCGAGATCGCAAAGGAATGGATCGAGGGCTTTTCCCGACTTATTTCTTGCATATGGAACGGGATGACGGTAAAAAGGTAGACAGATAAAAACATGGAGTTGAGGGAAGCTCGTGAAGAAGGAAACTGAAGTTTGTTGATTTTAGGTGTTTTTGTTGGCCGCTAGGAAACGGAAAAAGAGCGCAACAAGTAATTACCTAATTACAACGGATCCCACCGATTTATCGCGAGATGGGGAATCGTTTGTGGGGAAGCTTCGGTCTAATTTGCTTGGAACCCACTTCACAGTTTTTGACGATGGAGATAAAACAAGTTCTAGGAAAGAGTTGGCGGCTGTCGTTTATGTGGGTTGACATTTCATTACAAAGAGTGCGTAAATTATATATCGTATTTGTAGGATACGAACGTTTTGGGTTTTAAAGGTCCTCGCAAAATGACTGTATTGTTGCCTGGGATGACGGCAGATCACCAAAGAAACAACGTTTTCTCGTCTTCAGAACATGATGGACTGATTGGTAATCATATTTTACGTTTTAGTTTTTAGAAAACCAAGACCGTGGGCACGTTATGGAATTTAAATCCAACTCTTTCCTGCAATTCGTCTCCTTCGCCAATTGAGCTATACTGCGCATGGCAGAGGAAAGTGGTGATGAGAGATGGGCGATTCGAAAGACGAAAAATTAGCAGAACAGGTTGCACAAGAGAAGTGTGCAGTCTGCATACCCGTATAAAATGTATTTAATGCATACGGGTATATCGATTGTTAAAAAAATAATCGCAAAGTTTACAGCAAGGCGCCCTGACCACTCATGTCAGATGGAAACATTCTCATCCATTGCATCGTGATCTTCTGGATTGCTTTGAAAAACGTAAAGCGAAGACAGAAGTTCTAAAAAAACTGTTTTGTGTGCAGAGCATTGGAAGAATAAGGAGTTGGACCACATGATTGAGTTGCACAATAAGACACCCGTTTGGAATGATGATACCCAGTCGTACGTTCTCAACTTCCATGGTCGTGTCACCCAAGCGTCAGTAAAAAATTTCCAGATTGTGCATGCCAGCGACAGTGAGTGAAAACAGTTAGGAAATAACGCTGTGGACGGAAAATACCTTTTTTTTCTCGTTTTAGTTGACTACGTGGTACTGCAGTTTGGGCGCATTGCGGAAGACGTTTTTACGATGGATTTCCGCTATCCTTTGTGCGCTTTGCAAGCGTTTGGTATCACATTAAGCAGTTTTGATAGCAAATTAGCCTGCGAGTAAAAGCTCGATGAACCCTATCTAGCGCATTCCATGGAGCGTTGAAGTGTGTTTGAAGCCATTTTCCCATGCATTTAAACCGAAGCTAGTCATTTATTTCCGATTTTTGTGTCATTTAACTTATTTATTATTTTGATATTATTTGTGTGCATTTTTTTAAATGTGTTATTGGCGCTCCGCGTAATCCATCCGTCCATATCTAAAAACATTGTTTATAGTTTTGACGTGAGTTTTACCTTAACTGTAATAATGTAAACAATCAAGGTGCAAAGGAATACAAGATTTAACTTTAATTGTCCGGAATGTTTCCTTTCCCCTTCTTTTCGCCGTATTGGTCATCATGTGCTATTCCAAACGTTTGTGAACCAATAGTTACGTATGTTGCCTAGCTAACGTAGAAGTAAAAATAGTAATAAATAAAATATGGCAAAAGCAGAAGAGTGCACACGATCATCCCCAGGCGTTGCCGAAATCTGCCCACAAGCCTTAAGCTGATAGGATACACCCTGCACGGTAATTTACATACAATTTACCTACCTCCATGTCGTTTTGTATTATTTTATTTTCCTTTTAATTTGCTTTCCCTCAGCACGGTATTTTTTTTTTACTAGAGTGAGTCATGCTTGGTTGCTATTGATGAATAATAATTGAACTGAGCGCTAGAGAGCTTATTCTAGTTGCTGTTTAGTGGCAGCACTTAACATACACGTTTTGTTCGTAAATTTTATATGGACTGTTTTGAACTCTATTAAGCTTAATGGAAAACTAAATTTTTACGAAATAAATTTGACTACTGAAGTATACCTTTACTAAAAAACAATGGATGAAGGCTTCTTTGGCTTTGATACCACCATACCGGTAAGTCTGACACATCATAACAATGACTTAGTATGTCTCTTCTAGCAAGACATCATTTCCTAGTTCTGTAACTTTTTTGACATAATGAAATGTTGTCTCTTTTTTTAATTAGGACTTTCGACTCAGACCCAGGCAACAGTTAGGTGATGTAACTGTTGAAGATGCTGATTATGATGCTCTCAATGATGAAACGTTTGGAGGGGATGTGTTAGGTAAGTTACCCATCAAACCTAGCTTACCAACATTATTACCGTCTGTCGCTTTTTTCATAGAGGATGGACTGGATTGGGAAGAAGATCACGAGAAGCTAGCTGAGCTTTTGGTTGAAAAAGTCAAGGAGCTGAAACAAAATGGCCAAGTTCCGCTATCCGCCACAGCGGGTAATGGATTCCAAAAACCAGAGCTGGTATGCCGATTCCTGTCTTAAAATACTTTCTTTATGCGCGCATGCTTTACTTTGTCACCTGCTAAGCATCTGCCGTATGAATCAGAAAGAACAAAACTTCCAAAGGAGGTGATGATGAGGAGATGAACCCGTCATTTCAGTAGTTCATCAAACAGTCTTTTCAAAAGCTGTACCGCATTTTGTTTGCATTTTTTGCAGATATTTAAATAATTATCAATAAAATTCGCGGTTGGTAGTAGAAGTTTTAAGCTCCTTCGGAGACTTATACAAATAGAAGAATTAGAAATATTTTGGTTACGTAACCTACCCAACTTTATTTTCGTTTGGTAATGCTTGATATTTTGCCCGTTGTAAGACAATAGACATCTTTTGTAGACCAAGGATCAGAATGAAGACGACCTAGAAGCGAGTCTTAGTCAACTTGTTCTCGACGATGAAGACACTCCACTTCCCAATCGGCCAATGCCGATCTTAAATCGGGCTCCGCCTACTAGAATGTTCAGCGGCTCCCCTCCTCCGGCCTTCTTGGAACACAATGCTGTCGGCTCACCTTCTACCAGTTCAATCTGGGCTCTTCCTCGCGATGTGAAGAAACCGTCGTCCCCTGCCATTCCCAGTCCCTCGATACCCCGCCCCGTAGCGCCGCCCTCGCCTCCTCAATTTCCCCTGCGTACTTTGCTTTCACGGAATGTTGGTGCTGTAAAAACCTTAGAGGAACTTGAACGCGAGATACTTCAACAACCTGAAGCCGTTCCGCCCCCACCGGTTAACCGAGGCGTTACTTTAGAAGAGCTGGAACGATCGTTACTGAATTCGCGACCTATGCCTTTATCGGGTATGGCCAAGTCGCTTGAAGATCTTGAAGCTGAAATTCTTAAGCAATCGTCAGGACCGCGTGCACCTTTTCCGATGGGTATGCCGCCACCTCCACCCGGCATGGGCGTGTTTCCCCATCCTCCGCCAGCGCCAAACGCTCCGCCTCTTCTACGGCCCGTACCTCGCCCAGGTAAGCATATAAGTCAGTTAAACTTTACGTAGTCAAGAAAAAAATAATAAGAAAAATAAAACAGCAAATAAATAAAATTTTCATCGAATTCTTTCAAGGTCCGCTCGACGCTCCGATGATGATGGGTCCGCCCCCTCAGCCTTTATTGCCGCCCCCTATTTTGCCCAATGGACTAAGAATCGTTCCGAGTGCATCTCCGTTCGGTGCTCGGCTACCTATGGGAGGTCCGTTACCTATGTCACTCCTTCCCCCGCCGCGTTTAGCTACACCGCCCGCACCGGCTCCCGCTCCTAGTCGTCACGACGAGGACTATGACGAATATGAAGGTTTGATGAGCAACCGCGAGAAGCAGTGGCTTATAAACATTCAGATGATGCAGCTCGTATCGGATAACCCATATGTGGACGATTATTATTACACGGTATTTCGTTTAAGACGTGCCGCTATGAATTCAGGCGCCAGCCCCTCAGCACGACTCATTCTTCCTTTCGATCGCACCAACCGTAATGAGCCCAAAACCTACGCCCCAGCGCAGTTTGCAAATTCGCTAGGAAAATTGCAAGTAGTAACAGTAGCGGCACCGCGGAGGATCATCGATGTCCATGTGGCGAACAACACCTTGCCGCAAGGAGAAAAAGGGGAAGAAGCCGTCCAATCGCCGAAAGATTTGAAAAAGCAAAAGCAAGTGTTGCTAGAAATCGAAAAGGTGTGGTAATTTCACCTTTCTCCCACATAAATATTTTTTAGGCCATATTAGAGGGAAAGCACTATGCCAATAACATGGGGAAGCTTGCTAAAAAGATTTTTCCAACACAGCTAAATTATTTGCGAAAGTATACCGAAGATTAAGCTTATGAAGCTTTGGAGTGTGCTGAATGCATACTTTTTTCGAGTAGTGCATTAATTAAATTGAGTAGTTAAGCTTACATTTTTGCATATTTGCCAAAATGAACATTGGTGAAACTTCAATACCGTTACATTTAAAATTTTTTTGGAAAGATTACTTGAAAAATCTAAGAAACCGAATGAACTGTTTTAGAATTATTGTACTCGGAGTGCATGTCATGTCGCAAAACTCGGAAAACATCTCACTAAAACAGCTTAACCGATTGTAAGGACCATACATATATCCTTTCAGACAAAAGTCTTCAAGTAATCAGCGGAACAGAATTTCAATATTCTGCGTTTATAAGGAAAGTTTAAACATTGTTTCAATGCAGGCTATTTACTGATCGATGTTATGCAAAAATCTTGACGCTTTTTATGGTGTAGTTACGTTTACAAACTTCATTAGTTCTTAAAAAACAAACGTTGGCAGTATTCAGATAAACGTTCACCTCATTTCCCATTTAATTTGCCCATCAGCTCCTCAGTACCACCGTGGCTTTAAGCTGTTCTTTTGTTTGCTTTGAGTTCTTCGTTTACCAATACTAAATATGTGTAGTTTGTTTTGCGGAGTTGGATGTTCGTACTTTCATTATTGCCATTTGGTGTCTTAGGATTTACACAAAAAGACCTACAATTAAACATTGGGTAGCATTATGTAACTACATTAAATCTTAGTGCTTAATGTGGAAACGTCTCGTGTTTTTTTTCAGATGTATATTTTGCTGCTGGAGCTTGAAGATGTGGATAAGCGAGTACCTAGTGTGGCAATTAGTGAAGGAGAGGCACGGGAAACACTGGAGCAGCGGTTATTAAGCACTTTGAGCTCACCGACGCGTGTCTTGGCTTTCTTGCAAGTTCGCAAGGGGAAAACGCTGTTGCTTCGATGCTTATCTCGCCTCTCTAATGCTTTCCGAGACCATATATTGCGTGTTTGGCTCGCGAATCTCGCGCTCTTGCTCAGGAGGGACGCACCTGATCAAATATTTGTAGCTTTACTTCCTCACTTACAGCAAAAGTTGGAAGAAATTCAACAGTGGAGCGATTTGGTTAGTTGGGTTGCCCTACTGGACTCCGCTCCTAAAGCTGCTGGCTACACCAGTATCGTAGCAAACAAAGTAAATTTTTTTCTTAGCGTAAGGAAATAAAATTAAATTAGAAAATATTCCAGGCAGCATGTGTCCTAACATATTACTGAAGAGAGGAAAGAAAACGTTCATTTGTATATTTCTTTATTTAGGTTGGATACTCTGTTATTAGTTTGTTTATGGCGAAAAGCAATGCACTGGGTAAGTGTCAGGATTTGGCATCACGAGACGCATGGCAGCGGTTTGTCAGAGGTCTTGTTCCTGCAATCGTGTCGGCATCGAATGCTGGAATCGAGGTGGGAAGCCTTTTGGATGTTCCGGCACTTACATTGGCTCAGTTCGATAGTATTGGATTGGAACCAGCGTTTTTCATTGAGTTACAAAACGCTCTTACCAAAATTGAACAGCAATAAAAGAGAAAGAAATTGAGATTATTTGGAAAAGAAAGAACTGTGTCACGTTTTTGGTCAATAAAATTGGAAGGATATGGAAGAATATTGGTGTAAGCCTGTGATGCCATTTTTTAAGTTAGCCTTATTTTCGTGAAGAAAAAGAAATGGTTTCCTAACTTTTTTGTTTCTGATTTGGTCAATACTATGGATGTGGGGCCTTTTTTGTTGTGTTTTAAAGTGGCACAAAACAAAGCGCTGTTATTTTTAGATTTTATGTTTTTGAACCTCTGTGCCGTAATAACGAATAAGTGCTACCTTGGGCTGTTTTTTTGGAATTAATAATAAGGATCTAAGAAGAAAAATAACTTGATGGCATTTAAGTTCGCGCGCACTCGGTGGGTGGGTGGAATCCCCGGCGGAAGACCAATGGCTAGGCATGAATGGTAACACGTTATGCAATTTCGCCTGACCAATCAGAAAGTAGGTTGCGGCAGACATTTTGTCAACCCGTGGCCGGCGGAGTGTTTATTTTTTCTTATCACTTTTTTGAGGTGATTATTCTTTTAGTGGATATAGATTTCATATTCTTTGGGTTCGATGTAATGAATGTTTTTAGGTCAGACAGGTAGCGGTCGCTGATAAACGCTGGTGTCGCATGAATGCTGAAAAAAGCTTTTGTTCTGGGAGGCTGCATCAATCAATAAGTGCATTTTCCTTGTATTATTCCTTCGTTTTCATCAAACCTGTTGATAATTATGGCGAGTAATGGGTCATCGCAGGTAAAACAATTCCGTACATGAAAGTTTCTAGCATTAATTTTATCCAATTGGTAGAGTCTGACAGGAAGCGGAGAACCTCCCATGAAGCTGATCAAATTAGAAGGTAAGGCACTGTTAGCTAGAGCCGAGATCTCGCCATCCTGTATTGTACGTGTAACCCTGTTCATAGTCTTTGGGTCAGTCGGTTTCCTGCTTGTAATTCTTATGACTGAGTTTTGTCTTGGCAGTGGATGAAACGACTTAAAATATGCGTTTTTTTGTATTTCTTTTGTTGAGTCTTGCAGGCTTTCTCCAGAACAAATCCATGTCATATTGCGGCCATTTAACGTGAGCCTGGAGACAGACAAATTGAACCCATCTTTGGCTGTGTTAGTACTCATTACTCTACTCGTACTGCCTCTTTTTGTTGGGTTTCAAATCTATTGAGCAAAGGAATTTTGTACCTTCGAAAGCTCTCACCTCCTTGCACTCTTCCCTATTCAACCACAAATCATGCAAATTATTCATTGGACACGATAAAAGACCAATAATCGTTTACTTTTCTCTTTGTCTTTTCTGTTTTCTCTGGTTGTCTTTCCAGAGTTATTATTCGCGCGCATTAGGCTACCAACACGTTCAGCCAGGACTTTCGAGAACGAGTGACACAGAAACTTCCCCTAATGAACACCCTCCCTAAAAATCGAACTGACTTAGGAAGATCCTTCAGCCTCATCAGCGTGGTGTATGACTTAATGCAACTACCAAATTTGATCCTTTTTTTCTTTCTTTTGTTGTTTTTCCAAGAAGCGCTTTTTGGGGGCCATAGACTGTCGACTCCAGGAGCAGACGTTCTCTTCAGCGGCCTTCTTCCCCCTTTTCCCAAAAATATTCTTCGTCTTCCTTTTTTTTAAAAAAAAAAAGAAACAGTCTGATTATGATATGTATTGAATGATCGGGGCTCTTAAACCATCTTGCCCATAGTTATCTATCCTTAGCTTTATCATCAGTCGTTGCTGGTGGGGAAAATTGGTTTTGAATCAAATTTATAACGTGTTAAAGGATATGAGAAGAGTGGTGGTATTCATAAATGTGTTGTTCGTTTCAGAAGGCGATTTCTTGTCTTCCATACCGGATCTGGTTCAAACCGGACCATTGGTTCATGGTAAAATTAGAGATTCTCAAAGAATAGCTCGTGTTACTGGTTTTATTGCAACCTGCAGGCCCTGGCGCGAAGAGAGATTTTGGAGGCCCGTTGGGGCCACCACCACCGAAACTAAGCCCCGATCAGACGGACATGGTAACAAAAGCGAAGCGCTATGCCATGGAGCAGAGTATCAAGATGGTAATGATGAAACAAACTTTGGCTCACCAACAGCTCCAAGCGCGAACTTTGCAAAGACATCAAGCTCTAGTACTTATGTGCAGGTAAAGGATACCACTGTGTCGCACACATAAGAAAAGGCAATCGTTCCCCTTTCCAGAAAAAAAAAATTCGAATAAGAGGGAAGATTCCATCGCGGAAACTCCCATGCGTCCATAAACTATATACAACAAAGTCAGGATAGGAACGCTGCTTATAAAAGAGTAATTTGGAAAAGGAACGTTTTGCTGTCGCTTTTCGAATTCTGTTCTCAAGGTGTGAGATTTTTAACGTGTCCCGTACAAATTCATTCACCTGATTACGGCCTTTAGTGGTGTTTTTCGGACACTCTAGCACAGTGGTGCCCAAACTACGGCCCACGGGCCACATCCGGCCCGCGAAGGTGCCTCATACGGCCCGTTCATTTATACCGCTCATGTATATCACTGCATAATTTCATTTTTAACTTCGGCATGATTCTGGCGAAACCGGAACATTCAGGCCCGCGAGATTTTATATCATGTCGCGCGTGGCCCTCGGGTGAAAAAAGTTTGGGCACCACTGCTCTAGCATCTGTTAACCTCCATTTCTGGGCAGAGGGAATCACCAAAATAACACGGGATATAATTCTGATAATTTAAAGTGAACCGGCATGGTCTTGCATTTCGTATATTGGAATTTATGTTTGAGTTCTTTCTGTGTGTCTTATAAGAAAAAGTTACTGTTTTCCAGGGTTTATGTTGGGAGCATCAGCTTCGAGTTAAGAGAAGATACAGTGCGTGAGGCATTTAAGCCCTTCGGACCCATCAAGTCTATTACTATGTCGTGGGATCCAATTGCGCAAAAGCATAAAGGATTTGCATTTGTTGAATATGACTTACCTGAAGCAGCGCAGCTAGCATTGGAACAAATGAACGGAGTTATTATGGGTGGAAGAAATATTAAAGTAATATTGTAGCTTCATAAAACCTTAGATAAAACTTTATTTTTGTGTTGTATTTGTGTAGGTTGGACGACCAAGTAACATGCCACAGGCGCAGTCTATCATTGACGAGATCATTGACGAAGCGCGGAATTACAATCGTATTTACGTCGCATCGGTGCATATGGACCTGACCGAAGAGGATATCAAAAGCGTTTTCGAAGCGTTTGGTAAAATCAGGTCTTGCAAATTGTCTCCTGCTGGCACCCCCGGCCGTCACAAAGGATATGGTTTCATTGAGTATGAAAGTACTCAAGCTGCGCAGGACGCAATTGCGTCGATGAACTTATTCGACCTTGGAGGTCAGTTTCTCAGGGTTGGACGTTGTATAACGCCTCCGAATCAAATTGGGGTAAGTGAAACTTATGCCAAAAGCTAAATAACAATAGTAAAAGATAAAGAAAGGAGAAAATACATAATTTTTTTTTTTTTTTTTTTTTTTTTTTTTCGTGTGTGTGTGTGTGTATGTGTGTTCCAGCATCCCGGTTTGCCACCACCTCAAACAGGCCTTCCGGCTGCTGCAGCAGTGGCTGCGGCTGCAGCTACAGCTCGCATTCAAGCTATGGACGCTGTAGCTGGAGCCCTAGGAGCAACCAGTCCGTTAGGTGAAAGCGTCAGTTGTTTATGAACTTACTAAGCTAAAAACACGTTTCTTCGATAGATGTGGGTAACGGGTTAGCCAGCTTGGCAAATTTTGCTAACCTCTCCCCGGCGTCGATGGCCGCAACTATTAGCACGGCAATCAACTTGGGAGCCGCAGTAGCTGCTGCCGCGACTTCAGCTGCCAGCATGAGTCGTGGCACCGGTCTACCTCCATCTTTCCTCCAAGCAGCAGCAGCTACACCAGCTGTACCAATTCCACCTCCTGCGGTCGTCACCATCACACCTTCTCTGGCAACTTCGCCAGCCAGCAAAGTCACTCCAACCACGCCTTCGCCGGTAGCAGTGGCAAAAGCAGCCGCAGCTGCATTATCAGCGCCCCTTGGTGCAATATCCAACCAGGATACGAAAGTAAGATATAAAACTAAGAGTTGTCCAAAGCGTATTTTTTATTATTATTACTATTATTATTATTATTACTATTATTTACGTTTAGAACAAACAAGCTGAGGAAATACAAAAGAAATTAATGCAGGAAGCTATTGAGGCTCAGACCTTGCAGCAACAAGAGAATTTGTCCATAAAAGGGCAGTCAGCTCGACATCTTGTTATGCAGAAGCTCATGCGGAATGCAGAGGTACGTAAAGGAGAAACTTTTTGTGAAGCCGGAGGATAATCTATTTCCTTGTTACTCTAGTCACGCGTAGTTGTATTAAGGAATATGGTCGGAGTCGAAGATGTGGATGACAGTCTTCAAGATGAAATCACGGAAGAATGCTCCAAGTTTGGAGCAGTGAAACGAGTCATTATCTATCAAGAAAAACAGTCTGAGGAAGAAAATGCTGAAGTTATTGTTAAGATTTTCGTGGAATTTAATGCTGGAGCGGGTAAGAGCTTTTTCAAGGATGACAGTCATCCATGTTTTACATGTTTACTGTGCGGGTAATAAAATGTTATCTTCCTTGTAGATGCTGAAAAGGCACGTAGTGCACTGAATGGACGCTTTTTCGGTGGCAGAGTTGTAAAAGCCGATATTTATGACCAAAATTTATACGATCATCAAGACTTGTCGGCATAAGACTTTGGTGGATGAAAGTCCGTACGACAAGGCAGTTTTTATTCTCAGATTCTTTTCATCCATTACATGTAGACTCTTCTCAAATCTTTCACCCTAACATTTGACATGGTTCTGTAATACAAAGCAAAGTTTTTGACGTCGCTTTTTATGGACATTTTGAAGAAAAATCGGGAGACGGGAAGTTGTGGGAAACCGCCCTTTTATCAGCATATCCTGTTTCAAGGGTTTCATTGCCATGTTTCTCTCAGTATTGATTGGAACTTTAGAGCTTACAGTGTACCAAGTTGTAGGAATGGGTGACGACATTGAAGTGCCATGGAAACAATCACTGGCTAGGCAATCATCCGTTGAAGTCCATTGTTATCCGGTTACGCCAGATTCACAAACTCCAGAAGACTCGGACGATGACTACGAAGTATGTGAAATTTCTCGGCAATGCGGAAAAGTCCAAGTCGTAGGGGAAATACCGAAGGTTAGAGTTAACAAAGAAAATGACTGTCGTAAGTTAGACATATTTGTGTCATTTATCTTTACGCGTTTTGGGCAGTAGAAACCTCTATATAAGCGCTACTCCTTTTTTCGCTTCACCAAATGACAACGCTGGACTTCGGAAGTGCTAAATGACTATAGAGAAACTAAGCTAAAGCAAATGGGCAATTTGTAAACGATCACATTAAATTAACTTATTTCTGCTGAACACATGCTCATGCAATCGCTTTTCCATCTTTATATTTGGGGAAATAAAGCTTTGAGTGCCAAAGATGAGCCAAACAATCACGATCCACGTATGCGAATTCTTGCTGGTCATTGCTTTCATGTGGAAGGGTGTATGTTTGGAAACGAGCGCTTGTCAATTCGGGCGAAAAGAGCGAATTCTCTCATTAACTAATTCAGAATAACTGGATGGAGTAACGAAATGGTTGGATTGAGTAATGAAACGCACTGTAGAAACGTAATGAATATATTCCGTAGAGTCGGAAGGCGCTAACTTTATCCCGGTGGGTAGGCAAAAAGCTATAGAAATGGCGTCTCCTAGACCAAAGTCTCCTCGTCCTACAGGAACAACACCCCGAAAAGATGACAAAGAAGAGTCATTTTGGGATAAAATTGGTACACTGGGACGGAAGAAGAAAGTAAAAGAAGGTAAGAGTCTTAAGATTTTAAATCCCGAATCTCTTTGTTGTGGAATAATTTTTACACTTTTGTTGATGTTTCGTTGACCATATTTGGTTATGAAAGGAATTTAATTTTAATTGGGATTCCTTCTGTTCTTGAGCTTAACTTGTGATATTAATGTCTTGTTGTAGTGCAAGAAGTGCAAGAAGAAGGCAAGAATGCCATTGACTCGCCAGGAAATCCTAATGCTTTGGTGTTACCTCCGGAAGAATACGCCCTGGGTAAGTCTACCATAAATGTTGACAATTTTGCGTTAATTTAGGTATTCTTGTTTCCAGAGGAAAATGAGGAGCGCTCTATGATTGAACCTAGATCCTTGGAAGACTTCAAAGTGAAGTCCTTAATGTCTGTTCTTGTGGAATGGATCAATGATGAATTGGCTTCTCATCGAATTATTGTGAAAGACCTGGGTGAAGATCTTTATGATGGGCAAGTGCTGCAAAAACTGCTTGAGAAGCTTACTAATCAAAAGCTGGATGTACCAGAAGTCACACAGTCCGAGGAAGGACAAAAACAAAAACTTAGAATTGTCCTTGGCTATGCTAATCAGGTAAAAAAAAAATCAGGTGCAACGCTAAAAAACTGTATACGTTAACTATCACGGTACAAAGGTCTTGGGGCTGAACCGTTTAACATCCCAACGCTGGAGCGTGGAAAGTGTCCATACTAAGAACCTGGTTGCTATTCTTCATTTGTTGGTAGCGTTAGTCCGACAATTTCGTGCGCCTATTCGCCTGCCCGAAAATGTATCCGTTAACGTTGTTGTGGTGCAGGTAAAATTCAATTATTTTCTTTTAACGCATAGTCTAAGGTATACTGTCTATAGAAAAAAGAAGGAATGCTGAGTCACCGAGTTGTGTCGGAGGATATTACGACAACATATGATGATTTGGGTCTGCGCTTGGAAAGAGACGCTTTTGATACATTGTTTGACCATGCTCCTGATAAATTACAAGTCGTTAAAAAGGTAAAAAAGATTAAAAAAAAGTGAAACCGTCGGCCTTACCTATTGACATTGTTTGGTTGCAAGTCCCTGGTTACGTTCGTCAACAAGCAACTTAACAAAATCAATCTGGAAGTGTCAGATTTGGACACCCAATTCCACGACGGCGTGTACCTAAGTCTTCTTATGGGGCTATTGGAAGGCTATTTCGTGCCACTTCATGACTTCTATTTGACACCCAAAGATTTCGATCAAAAAGTTCACAATGTAGCGTTTGCATTTGAACTTATGCAAGACGCAGGACTGCCAAAACCCAAAGCTCGACCTGAAGACATAGTCAACTTGGATCTCAAGTCGACGCTGCGAGTACTGTACAATCTGTTTACAAAGTATAAGCATGTTAGCTAGATCCTCCGAAATTCATCAGACTGTTAATGCTTTTGCCTACTTCTCTTATTTTCACATAGACATGTAACATGTGCCTTTGACGCCTTATCGATGCTTGAGTTTATAATATTTTCATATAACAGTTAAGAACAATCTAAATGACTAACTTAGTGATCTTTTAATTGCATGCGCCCATTGACTTGTCAAAGCAACTCAACGAAGTCATCAAGATATAGCGATATAATGCGTTTATTCGTTGAATAATACATAAAATATACAGAAAAGTCCATTATTATTTTCTCGTGGGACGCGAGTATTAGACCTTTAGGAAATTATCACTATCAGTTTTTAATTCATGTGATGCTGTCCGCCGGATTTCCTTTAAATGCAGTTGACAAGACCCTTCTGGACACTGTTTTGTGCTTTAAAATATGAGTTTTTATTAAGATTATTTGCGTTTCAATGAGGTGCATAAATTGCTGAGAAGTAAAACAATTCATTAGCCACCGTTGACACAGAACCACCGAATCTGTGAATTTGCACGTCGTAAAGTTTGCACGGTATCTACGTTTAACAAATTCAATGTCTTGGAATGATTTTACAATTGAGGTTGTGTAAACTTTTCTGCCTCTAAGCGGTTTCCATAATGACACCACGTCTGAGTAGCCTCGTGTGTCGTATATCTCCAGTCATACGTTTTTCTAGACACTTGTCTTAAAAGTCATAAATCGGCTTTCACGTCCGAAGCAATCAAAGGCTGTCAAATGTACTCCGTTGCTAAATACTGCTGTAACGGTAGATCTGTTAGAAAATGGTCGGACGATTAACGGCTTTAGGCTAGCAGACGTCAATTCGTTAACTTATTCTAAAGAGAAACAAAATCGGTTAAGTACTTTTTGTAATATCAAATCGGAAAATTTTAAAATTTTGTACGACAGTACTGTGTTGTACCTCTAATGTTTTTATATGACTTCATTCTCTGCAGTTAGTCGCTATAAGCGACCTAATTTCCACGGAGGAAGCGATGTCCCTATCTTTTACTTAAAATCTGAAAGTTGTGTACACTGGTGTCTTGAAGGACGCGCGAATTTTCACAGTATGGAATAAAAGTGAAGCCTATTTTTGGTGGTGGAATTAATTTATTTAGAAAATATCACGTCAAAATACGATTCACAAACATTAATAATGATTGAGCGGGGTCAACATAGAAAGTCTATCGTCTGTAATAAGGGGCTGCGTAGCCTCCATAACCACCGTAAGCAGGAGCGTAATATCCGCCGTAGCCACCGTAGCTGCTGTATCCGCCGTATCCGTAATTATCATATCCATAACCACCGTGTTTGTATGCTTTCTTCTCATGTTTGTAAATAAGTTTGTGGATTAGTTTCTCCAACAAAAATTCTGCTCCTTGCAAGTCTTCCGCTTCAACAGGTTGAACTTCCTCCTGGACCAGTTCCTCGGCTAAAACAAAAGCGATCGCCAAACTGAAGACAGCAACCAACTGAAATAAAAAAGCACAGAAGTTCGAATAAATGCGTTAGTCATGAATACTACAAATTTCCCGCCTTTTTGCAAACTATTAGGAATAAACTTTCGAAGTGGAGTACTCACCAGAATATACTTAGAAACTGCCATTTCGAGCTTGTTG
This sequence comes from Triops longicaudatus, assembly GCA_022885665.1. NCBI lineage: Eukaryota > Metazoa > Arthropoda > Branchiopoda > Notostraca > Triopsidae > Triops > Triops longicaudatus. The sequence goes on along the minus strand of JAGQDJ010000082.1, from coordinate 56,961 downwards.
ACTTTAACTAGAATGTTTTCTCTAGCTGGAGGAATTATCTGACCAAACGGTTTGGACGCAATGATGCTCTCCTAAACGCTGGACGCACCTTTTATTTCAGTGCCGTAACCTTGATGCTGGTGCTGGAATTTCTGGCGCGAGAAGAAAACCCAATACGGAAATGCCCAGGAAAAGACGCCAGATAACCGTAGGCTCGTCATATAGGCCCCGTGTATCTTTTGGAGATGTAAAGATGTAGAGGAAACTTCCGGCATGGTTTTAATATTCTGGTTCTGCTACAGCGCTCCCCAAGGTGAACGAGATCTTGAAGGTCGGAGCGATGGCGCGCACAAAGAAATCAAAAGTGCGAAGAGTCTTTCCTTCCTAAAATAGGTCAGTGGTTATATAGCCTTGTCATTGGGTGCAGTAACCTTTAATTTTTTTACTGCTTAGTTCCATACGTGATGAAACACAAGTTTCTTTAGAAATAACTTTATTTATTTTCATTTTAAAGTATAGAAAACTGCTTTTATCAAACTCTCGGAGTCAAACACTAGACTTCTGATATTCTTGTCAAAAGCCAGTTGAATAGATGAGAACGAAATCCCTTTTACTATACTTTTGGCTAACTAATCATGACGGATAGCTAAATAAAAAACTATGTACAGTGGACTCCACTTAAAACAATTCCTCATGTAACTATAATCCGCCTATGCGAGAAAAAAAGTAGGGATGTTTTCCATGTTCTCAGAAAGCATATTCTTAATGAGTTCCCAAAAATGTTGGTCTGAAAAAAATAATTGTACGGATATAGAAAGGTTTTCCAATAAATATATGAGCAATTTTGAAACTCTCCTGCTACTGTAGGCCCTTAAAGAATATTGCAAATCATAGAAGTTAAATGCTGCATTTTCGAGATGACTCGCTACATCGGCCTTTTACTCCAGCGAACCTGCTTTAGTACTTAGAAATTTCGCTTTATAGAGCAAAATGTCTCCTTATGTTGCAAGAAAGCAGGAGTATGTACTTCTGAAACATAGGGCCTTGTTTTGTTTTTATTTTTTTAGCCAAAATTTGCCCAATTTTTATCGCGTAAAAGTAAAACCGCGTAAAATGAGACCTGTAAATAGGGGGATCACTGTGTACTGAAAGTCCGCTTTTACTGATAACGCCTGTCCGGTTCCAAGACTATGGTTATAAGCGGACTTTAGTCTACAATATTATTTTACAGCCTCTTAAATTATTAAGAAAATAGTCCTTGTTACAAAACTTTTTCAAACGCTGTTGTCAAGAAAAAAAGTCATTGGCAATTATTTCATAAATTACTTGTTCCGAAAGGATATGGATAGGGATAGTATGTACCATGATGGGGAAAATAGTCTTTACTCACTACTGAAAGCTTCTCTAAGAAAGGATTTTTGTTCAAATTCAGCATTTTCTAACAGCATAGTGTTGCGCTTCGGAACTGTCCTATATTCTGTACAAGTATATTAAGGTGTTTACATTCATAACTTTCGTGAAAATTAAAACCCAGAATGGATAATCGAGGAGACAGATTAATTAACATTACCTACAATTAAGGCCGTATTTAGGGGTGGTGGTGGGGGTTTACCCTCTCGCCAGGGCCATATTAACAATGGCGCAAATGCGCCGGGCCCACAGGCTTCAGGGGCCCACCAAACCATACATATTGTATTGCGATTCGCTATACAATATGCCAATATGCCAATTCGCTATACAATACAGTACGGGGGCCTATTAATATAACTTGTGCCAGGGCCCTCAAAAGGTTAATCCGGCTCTGCCCCTCGCCCTCGCCCTCGCCCCCAACGCCAAATGTCCCAAAAAATTTATATGGCAAAACTGTCCTCGAACCCTCCCCCGAACCAGAATCCTGGTTACGGTCCAGCAGGGGAGGGTTCGGGAGGAGTTTACCATGTGCATTTTTTTTTTAGTTTTGAAGTTCCCTGTATTGCCCACAATAAAGAAATTTTTTTGTAGGAGTGGGTGTAAAAAATCCCTGCCTCCTTAAATACGGCTTTGACCCGAACGTAATCTTAAAGCTTTTCTTGGAGATTCTCTTAAGGCTTGTTGCTTCAGCCGCCTTAACTTTCATTTTTTTCTATGTAAGTGATTCACTGTTTTGATTCTTTGCTTTTTCTACTTTGTCCCCTGACACTAAATACTGGTCCTATCGTATATATTTTTAAAGGAATATACTGTACCAACCTTGGTACCGTACGAAGATTTTGGATGTAGTCCATTTGACATTCCCAATCCGCGAATAGAGTTGAGCCGTGATTGAATATGTTCGTCTCATATTTCATTTGTGAACTCGTAAAGTAGGAAATCATTGATTGCTGCAGTACCTAACTTATTTTTTTACTTTATTTATTAATTTTTACTCTGTTGCTCGAGACAACATTTTGCGCGCTTCAAGACGGTTGAATGCTTTGTCCGTAACTAGATTACGAACGTAATTTGTTGCGCGAGTGTAAATTTTATGAAAGATCAATTTTGTAATATTTCCTTTCGCTCTTCAACACTGGTGAATTTTGCTACCGTTAACCATCCCAGCTTTAGACAACCCTAAATAACAGAAGATTGTCAGTAAGGTCGCCTACGTAAAAGTAGTCTCTTGTGCTCATGACTGTTGAATCGTTGCGGGTTTGTCACCTTCCATTATTTGTCACTAGGAGCGTTGCTTTTCATCAGCGTCTCTATTTACTCGTGGACGTTCATGAAATTTAGTGGTCACTTCTATCGTTAAAAATGACGGATGCCGGGTTCTTTCGCGTAAGTTTTAGCCTTGTAGAGTCTATAAACTTAACTTTCTGTTCATAGTTGTACTCAAGGTTTCCTAATTGCTCAGAGTAACCCACATATGGCTTGCCTTGTTTAAGGAATCTGGTTTTTGCAAATGGCGTCCTTGGAAAAACTATGATTTATTGTCATTATAAAATAATGGCATACTTAACTATCATTTAACATTTTAGTAATATTCTGTCAAAACAGGGGACTTCGACTGAGCAGGACAACCGGTTCAGTGATAAGGAGAAGAAGCTCATGAAACAAATGAAATTTTCAGATAATTTAACCAAAAAGGTAATCCCTCTTTTTTCTGAGCCTTACTAGCCTGCTCGTATAAAATTAATAATAATAATATATACTAGGTTGATATGAGCAAGATTAAATTGGAAACTTTGAAACCCTGGATTACTAACCGAATTACAGAGCTTCTGGGCATGGAAGACGAAGTTGTTGTCGATTACATTTTTCACCAGTTGGAAGCCGAAAAGGTAATTCCTCTTTTATTGCCAAATTTTTCATCCCTCACCTTGTCTGACGCTTCTTTGTTTGCACATTTTTCGTTGTTTTACCGTATCTCATATGTACTGGTCTGTTTCACATATCAAGGCTGTGTAAGCAGTATGGTCATGTGCTTCCCCACCCTCTTCATTTACTGTATATGGGGCACAAAATGTCTCGCGAGAGGACCCCTAACTGAGGTGCATGCCATGGGTACATGCTCCTCCCACTCCTGGTCTCTCTCTAGAACATGGGGGGTTACTCTGATTTACGGAGACGCTGACGGGAAACCGAGCTCAACCGAGTTCTTCCTTGCGTCACGTGTACCGCAGAGCACTCGAAAATCTCTTCACAGAGTCAGGCCCCTACGCTTGGAATCCATTTTTAAGGTGCCTGACGCCTCCAGGAGAAAGCTTGCTGGAAGCTTTTTCATTGCAATCGTCGCTGCTGACAGTGGCTGGCCTGGTCCCGCCCCTACTTCCGTTTTATATGCAGAGGCTTTTCCGAAAAAGCACTGCTTTTTCCATTGGGCGGGGCCGTGGGCCTCACGAGGATTCCAGTGTGCAAGATTGCTTCGAAAACAGCTTGGTGGGGCTGTTCATAAGTGGTCGGTAGGATTACAGGAAGAAAGGTTTTTTATTGTTACAAATTGTTAACGAACATGCAATTAATGAGTACGCGTTTTGTTGATAATACTCTCATTACGGGTAATGAGGATGTGAATCGAAGTTCCTAATGGCCGTGTTTCCCTTTTTCTTGTGTATTTTTGGTGGTTCGTGTAGATGCCGGATCCCAAACGCATGCAGATTAGTATTACCGGCTTCTTGAACGGCAAAAACGCGCGGATTTTCATGGGCGAACTATGGGACATGTTGTTGTCGGCCCAAGAAACATCGTCTGGCATTCCTGCACCCCTGGTAGCGCAGAAAAAGGATGAAATCAAAAAGCGAATGGTAAGCAATTTTGACCATTTTATACTTTGTTTCTGTATTTGCTAACTACTGTCCGTTTCACAAACGCAACATGAACATGCGCAACGTAGAAGGTTAGTTTGCCAGAACAATACACAATTCAGTAGAATCCAGATCTGGGTACAGTCAAGGAAAGCGAAAGTCACTTCAGACCAAATTCCCGACGACTTTAAAGAATTAAAATCACATCTATCCCTTTGTAAAATACCTTTTCGCTTTTGTCAGCTTCGTACTACGAGAAGAGGGTAAGGGATAATCTAAGGTTAAGGAAGATCTGACCAAATACGTGGTCCTACTACATGAAGACGTTAGCGTCGAGGTTAAGGAAACACCATTAAAGTGCACGATATTTTTCTACAAAATATTTTATCCTAAGCCAATTCCTACTGATTCAATAGGTTTTCGGGTCAATTAAAAGAAAACTCGTTTCAGATCAAGACAGACTCAATTCAAATTCATCGAAAATGAGTTGAATGCAAGTCAAATTTAATTGACTCTGGCCAGTACTCTGGAAGAATCTCAGTGTAATAATTCCACTGGGGGGTACAAAAGACGTTCGGTAGATCAAAAATCCGTTGTTCTATAGATATTTCTACAGCTTTTTATACATAAGTTGGCCCTTAAACTCCGTCTGCTTCAGCCAAGAGTTAGAAAAGGGTTCACCATAACCAGCTACTTTTGTAGTACGTTTCTTTTTCAAATTTCGAGAAATTTCGCTGCTTTATTTTCCTTATACATTTTGCGTTTTAGATTTATAATATAATTTTTAAAAAATCAAGTTGTGCCGTTTTTTTAATTTTTTGTTTTACGATCAGTCATTAGGATTCGTTTTATTGCACTACTTGTTGGATTAGTGGGCTAACTAATACTTTCCGCAGGAAGAACAAGAGCGCGTGGAGGAAGTGAAAGCCAGGATTGAGAAGAAAGTAAGCGAGCGCGAGAAAGAAGACAAATTCAAAGAAAAAGCGACGACCGCAAGTTCGAAAGACAAGGAGAAGGATAATAGCAACTCCAAGAAGGATAAAGAAAGAGACTCCAGCAACCATACTTCCAAGAAGTCTGAAGAGCCAACCAATGGTTCCAGCAAACGTGAAGTGAAAGCACGTTCGAAGTCGCGATCTCGTGACAGACGAGTCAACCGATCGCGTTCACGTGATCGACGCCGTTCTAGGACACGTAGTCCACCACCGCGTCGCCGTTCCAGGACGCGTTCCCCACCTCCAAGACGTCGGATTTCCAGATCGCGATCTCGATCTCGGGACAGACACCGTCGTCGCAGTCCGGAACGCCGTCGCCCAAGTCCTGCTAGGCGAATGTCGCCCGGTGACCGTCGCAGAGCACCTGCTTCCGGCAATACGTCGCAGTCCACTGCCTCGCGTAGAGGTACTGGCCGATCTCCAGAGCGTGATCGTCGCCCGGCCAGGTCGCCAGTACGTCCTTCACGTCACTCTCGGTCTCGCTCCCGCTCGCGTTCACCGCTACTGCAGAAATCCGCCCCCAAAGCATCCGAAACTAGTAGCAAAAGTGGGCAACATGGAGTCTCCGGAGTTCAGGCTAAACTATTGGCTCTTGCTGGCCAGAATGTCCCTGCACAGGGTGCTAAGAAGGCTTCAGGAGAAAAAGTTATGGCTCGTGCTAAATCCACTGATTCTAGGTAAACTTCGTTTGTTATACAAAGTGTTCCGTTTTATTTACTTATTGTCTTTGTGCCGGATTTAGTAGTGGCTCAAGCTCGTCGTCTAGATCGGCTTCACCAGAACGTATAGCTCGTAAAGCGTCTTCGAGCTCCGAAAGTGAAGAAGAAAGACATGCCAAAGGAAAGCGCCAGTACCGATCAAGGAAAGATTCGGGTTCGAGCGAGGATGGTAAGGAACGGTCTAGGAAAGGCAAAGAAAAGGCCCAGGAACGAGTTAAAGAGAAAGAACGGGAAGTGGTCAAAGCTAGGAAACAGTCGCCCACTCCTTCGCCCTACCGTAAAACTGGCCGTGATAGGGAATATAAAACGGAAAAGTAAGGGCAGTCATCTTCTAAGTGGACATTGCAACTTTATCGTATAATATTTGTAGGGTGGCCAAGCCTGCTCCAGTCCCAGTCTCGCGCTCAAGCTCGTCCTCCCCGAGCCCGCCTCCTGCTCCTGCCAAAGTCGAAAAGAAGCCAGTGCGCGCAAAGTCAGAAAGTCCTGTGAAAGCCAAGAAACGTCAAGCGTCTTCATCTGAGTCAGGAGAGGAATCCAGCCCTGAGGTAGAGAAGAGGAAAAAGAAGAAGAAGAAGCACGAGTCGTCGGATTCATCCAGCGAAGCCGAGGAAGTAAAAAAGAAAAAGAAGAAGAAGGATAAGAAAAAGAAGAAGAAGAAGGAAAAGAAGCATAGGAAGAGCAAGAAGAAGAGCAAGGCAGCCGACTCATCCTCGGAAGAAGTAAGTAGCTTTTTGGGCGATTAGACAAAAAGGTTCCCGTGGTAGTTGGGAGGGTGGAGAATATAAGTGGGATGAAGGTGTAAATCGTTTTATTTTTGGATACCTTTCTGTTTACTGGACTAGGACGCGAAAACGGACAGTGATGATGAGAAGAAACCGACCCGGGAAAATGAAGAATTGGAGAGAAAACTGAGAGAAAAGGCACTGATGTCGTTGAACAAACGAAATGAAAATTATCGTTAAGGTGTTTTGACGTATTCAAAAAGGCTGTATTGGACAATAAACTTTGTTTTGACGTAAAAAGCCATTGTTTTTCTTTTTGTATTTTCATTAATCGTCCGGAGACGATTTATGACGTGCGTGACATACGAATTGCTCGAATTAAAAATGAATAAATCACTGACCAGCAGACGCTTGAGCCTTAACTTGAATGGCACTGACTCCCGCAGAAATATGTCGCGTCCTGCCATAATCTTTAAACGCGATTCTACTCTATATGTTTACTATTGTTTTCCCTGAACACGACATATTATGCGAAATAACTCGGCACCAAGGCGAATTCGACCGAGGCCCTAATCATCCCACCATTGTAAACTGAGCTTTCGTCTTTTGTTTTCCTACGGCCTTTCAGGATCATGGTTTCGACATTTTACTCGCCGATTTATGCAGCCAGCAAGAATATAACAGAAAAAAATCGAGATAATTTCAATGGTTCAAATTTCATAACAGGCAAATTTCAATATTCATTGAGCCTTTTCTCAGTTCTGGTGAAGAAGAATAGTTTCGAGCTGTGGAGAAAAATCAATCAATTCCAAATCGCGTCTCAAAAGCCATGACGTTCGCGGTTCTCCAGTGGAAAGTTACTACACGTGGTTGAAACCGTCGAAATGACTGTTTGGATTTAGTGATTCCCCACCAGAAAAAATGAAGACAAAACCTACCAAGCACAAAGAAGAAAATACATTTAAGGTATGTAAATATCAGAATCTAGTTAGAGTATAATACTAATACTTATGCCATTTTGTCCAGTTTCAAACATTTGCAGAGCGTCTTTCAGCAATAAATGTTGACATTATACATCAAGTGCGCGCTCCGCGAAATTTAACGCCGGAAGAGACAGATACTTTCTTTTGGGAAGCTCTCCAAAAATGGCGAGACTTAAATTTAACCGAAGGATTTACTAACTTCTGCAGAACGGTCGGAAAAGATGTTGAGAATTTGGCCCAGGTTTTGCTCAACAAGGAAAGGCTTATTTCCTTACTCAAGGAACACCTCGAAAGAAAGGATTCCTTATATTTACAACCGTTATTAGAGTAAATTATTTACTCTTCATTAATGAAAAAATCACTTATGAAGACGATTTAGATTGTTAGTAGCCTTAGCCAGAGATCTGCAATCGGATTTTTACCCATACTTTGGCGACTTTTTCAATACTATCGTACCTCTGCTCAATTGCAAAAACGCAGAACAGCTAGAATGGGCCTTTACCACGCTGGCATACCTGTATAAATTTCTCTGGAGGTAAAATCTATTTTCAAGGAACGAAAGAAAAAGATAATAATCTTTGGAAAATTAGGTATCTTGTCAAAGACATTAAAACTACGTACGGCTTACAGCGTCCTTTATTGAGCGAACACCAGCCTGAGCATGTTCGCCGTTTTGCTGCCGAAAGCTTCGCCTTCTTAGGCCGGAAAGTCGTGGATAAACGCTCGTTTCTCAGTCGAGTATGGAAAGAATTAGAACGCTATCCGGAAGACGCCGAAGGTGTCGGTCGGCTACTTTTCGAAATCATCAAAGGTGTTCCTCAACAATTTCACAGTTGTGCCGAAGTTTTCGTGGGGCTCCTACTCCAAAGCTTACATCAGGATTCGGAACCAGCAGCTGAAGCCATCAACAAAACATTTCTGTGTATGGCTCGTCACACTACCAGTGCGTACGCCCAGCCCATATGGAACCTTCTACTCGTAATAAAGCTAAATTTTACCTTGCTCACAATAAAATTTGCTTTGGTGTTTTTAGAAAGAAATTGGCGATTCTTTGACCGGCACCAAAGCTGCAGTCATGCCACATTTACTGCGCTTATTGGGCATGTGGGTGCAGTATCAAGGGGGATGCTTGGTTGGTCAGCCAAACGCAGTAGCGCAAACCATAATAAGTCTCCTACAAAGCTCGACGGATGGCATTAATGCGCAGAGCCAAGACATTTTAGTCCAGTTGTTGGTTACCTTCTTTGGAGCGACACAAATCAAACTTCCCTTGGAAATGAGTTCGCGTATACTTCGATTGGTACGATTTTCCTTCATACTTTGAGTATTTTTTTTTTCTAGCGACTACTTTTTTTTCCGCTTGAAAGTTTTAGTTAGTTTGGAAGAGAACCGTTATTTATCTAACTTATGATTTCTAAATAAGTGTGAGCGTTACAAGCCTGTAACGGATTATTTATTAATAAAAAATATGGATAAGTTAACATTCGATCACCAACTTAACTTTGTTCACTAGCCTACCGTACCATGTATTACCCTTTGTGTCTGCTAAGATTTTCGCTATGGCTTAGATCTTATTCGTTCTGCCTATTGGGCATTTTGAATCCCTGTTCAATTTGCTTTCGTGCTTTCTATTTGTTGTAGATATTCCAGTCAGCAGCACTACCATTGGAACATGTCTTCACCCTCGTTGAGCAACTTCACAATCAAGTCTTGTTTGAGTCCCACATTCTACCCACGTATATGCAGTTCGTACATGGAACCATGTCTGCAGAAGATTCCAGCAAATTAGCTAGTTTACGCAGTGTAGCGACACTACTGACAAGTAAAAGGCCATTGCCCCAATCAGGGGAAGATATACCGTCATGGAAGCCATACCCGCTCGAATTTACCTTTGCCATAAAGAAAGCTCCAAGCAATTCGTCTTTCACAAAATATGTGCAAGATTTACTTAATTCCGCACAGCTGGAAAGTCGATGGGAAATGGTGCTTTTCGCTTTGGTGTGTGCTTTGCACATCAAACCTTTAGACGTGGAACAAGTTCTGTCCTCCACACGAAACATTTTCGTGAAAAGCATCAAGCTGGCTAAACAAAAGTCGAATAATCAAATACCTATGGCTTCCCTAACAAACGTAGCTTTGCTAGTACTAGCAACTTTAGCGCCAGAGAATGAATCCAGTTTATCGGAGTACGTCCAGCTGGAAGACTTGCTACCTGAAAAGGCGCAAAGCGTGGAACTTTTTAAAGTTCCGGCATATTTAAGGTCCTTGGATATTTTCTTAACTTTTATTAAGAAGACAGAACCTGGCTTGCTAAGTACAGACTTGCTGCAGCATTGCTACCGTCTTTTGGTTGCCAACGTATCGTCTCCGCATCACAAACTCAAGTGGTTAACTTTGCATATCTTCTCGTTATTCGAACCGCCTTTACCTCCGCCCCCTCTGCGACCGGGAATGCAAGAAGAGATCGAAATAAAGAATGTTTTCCAACTTGCCTTTGAGGCAGAGAGCGTTTCGGTTGGCCTCAGTGAATACCGTGAAAAACTCAGACGTATGCAACTCATGGATCATGGACTCGTACAATTGTCCTTACCCGTTGACCAACCAGAATATCACACTGTAAGTTTTAATGTAGTATCCTTTTTGCAACTAACGTGTACAATTTGCCTGACGGTCAAGCAAAGTGCGCATGTTTTTTTTACTACAAAGTGCACATATTACAAGGAAAACGCGAGAACGTCAGGCCCTTACTTTATTTTTGTTTTGTTTAATTAATATCGATGTATTTTTTATTTGATTGATTTGTTAATTTTTGTCAGCAGTGTGAGTAACAGTGCACTGTAGATAGTATGCAAGACCAAATTCTCAAGCTATTTATTGATGTTACTAAAAGGTTGTTTGTCATTGCTAGCGTTATGAAATATCTATTTCGGGTGTAACTTTTGTAGTTTGCGTAACTAATTCGGTCTCGAAACTTTGTAGTTACCATTACGCTACTTCCTGGGAGCTCTGTACCACAATTTCAAGACAATGTGGGAGCCAACAATGAAACTGATTGAGAGTTACGCGTCTAGTATACCCGCGGAGGATTTTTGGCCGATATTTTACCCATATTTAGTGGAGGTGACCGAGAAAGCTAAACAACAAAGCGATTTGAGGAATAGTACCAAGACAAAAGAGTGGAGCACGGATGATGAAAACGCGAAACGAATTGTGGAAGAATTAGGGCCGGGAACAGAACGACTGGACCATACCATGGTCCGGTATTTGATCTGGCAAACGCTTAGTCGATTTCCGAACTTCGCTGAAAAGAACAGCGCTGATGTTGTCCCACTTTTCTTGAATTTCTGGAAGACAGAATTCCGCACGTCCGATGCGACGGTCACGCCTTCACAAAATTTGACTCCAGTGGGTGGTGTTCATATCGATGACGATGATGAAAAGGCTGCTAAGCCAAAGAAATACGTTGGAAAGTAATTAGTTAATTCAATCGAATTGGGAAACGTATCACGAACCGATTTTTCCGACAGAACTCTGTGTGCTCAGTTAGCTGTCTTTGCCAAGTTCCAGAAGCCGAGCAAAATGCACCAAGAAACTGAAATGTATCCGCTTTTCGTGGACTTGCTTGCTCATCGAGCTCCTGATATTCAGAAAGTGGCCCTTGATTGCGTATTGGCGTATAAAAATAAGCATTTGACGCCTTACAAGTAAAATTGTAGCTTAAAATGGAACCAGATGGCTGACCTCCTCTTTCTAGAGAAAACTTGAACCGAATTTTAGATGACAGAACGTTTAAATATGAACTTACTTTGTTCCATATTGACACTGAGGCTAATGTTGTGCGCCCAGAGCATCGCCAAACATTGATGAGTATCCTAACTCGGTAACTTCGCCGCCTTTAAGATTTTGGGCTCTAATAAACATTTGTTAAACATATAGGATTCTTTTTGGCAAGATGCAAAGCAAAACGGGGCCCAAATCTGGGGGAAAATCTAACTCTGGGTACCGACAAGGATTGGTACTGCGTTTCATTTCGGGTTGCACACCTTCTGAGATGCAAATGTTTATGGACATGGCGTTTCATCTGTTCAAGCCTTTCTTAAAAGGTTTGAATTTCGATCTTTCTGCTCGAGTATTTTTGTTACTGTTATTATTATCATTATTATTGTTTTTAAAAATATCTTTCGTTTCTTGCGTCGTCTTTTGCTTGCATTAACCTCTTTTGTGTTCCCTTAGACTCGCTTTATGAGAGCGTGCAGAACGTGATGCAGAATGCAAATCCCGCGCACGCCTTGCCCTTAAAACGATTGCAGGGTGCTTTGAATTTAATGGGCCTTTTTTTCGCTAAAGTTGGTCATTTACTCCAGTCGGCATTAAGCTACCTCCGTCATATTTTATTAGTAATCTTAGCTCAAATCAACGCCTTTCTCGGCAAGTTAAGAGATAAAGTCGCTCCTCGGTATCTCAACATGCTTAAAACGCTAAGGCAACTGGCCTATACGCGTCTTATTCAATTTACAACCAAGTTCCACAATTACTCATGGAACGCCGATGAAGTCGAAGCTTTATTCGCCGCAGCTGTTTGGCCGCAGCTTCCCTTATTGACGACAGAAGCCGTACAGAGCCCAACGGCGCTCTTGAAGCTTTGCAATGCCTGGGGTCAGAATCCGAGGTACACATCTTTTATTAATTCGATAGCGTGTTTTGCAATGCATAACATAATGGAAAAGGAACTAAATTAAGCACGATTCCGCAAACAATTCTAGAGATGTCTAATTTTTTAAAGTTTTTCGTAATTTTTCGATAGATTTAATTTCTTTTTTGTTGCATTTATTTTCATTCTTTACTATTTTATATCTTTTGCTATTTCTTGTTAGTTATTACTTTTCAGCAATCGTTTTCCAGTTAAATCTTTGTGAGCTCACATCCATTTTTAGTCTCATTACTCTTTATGTAATATTGCAGAATGTTTGTTTTCTTCGCGAAACATCATCCGGACGATCCTTCGATTTCCGTGTTACCCGTTTTACTAGAAATCTTAACAGGCGCCAAAGCTCAAGGCCCCGTTTGCAAGCTAATTTTACACATTTTGGAAAACCTGGTGACGTTGGCAGATTACACCGAGGAAACCGTTAAAACGTCTTACACAGCCAGGAAACCTCACCGAAAAGCTATCGACGGTCTAGAAGAAGAGGAAGACACCTTAGAAGAAGATGAAGATCAAGAAGACGCTCACATGAAATTCAATCCAATTGTTTGCAGTTCGGTGCTCCCCGTCACCGCAGACGGTCTAACGCGCTTCAAGGGTAAAAAAAGATTTCACGTAAAATTCAAGAGAAAAAAATAAGAACAAAGAAAGAAAATAATAATTATATCGTTTGACTCGTCTTAGAATGTCCCAATTACGGATCGCTCCTGCTGAGGCCTTATGTGGTGTCGATTTTGGCCTATTTGGAGGTTTCGGTCAAACGGGCTGCCAAACGAAGCTCGGGCTTGGGCTCTCGAGAACTGATATTACTGGCACGGTTGACGGAATTCGTGGAGGGCAAAGAAGAGAGCGGACGGTTGGCCATCTTGGTTTGCCAAGCCTTGGAAGCCGGCTTGGGAGCCAAGAGAACAGCTTCAAATGAAGAAGACACAGAAGAAGGAAACACGAACATGAATAAACGAGTCAAGAAAGGGAGAAAGATGAATGAGGAGAGCGTCACGTACTTGCTGGAAACTTTGGGTCATTTACTCCATGTTGCAGACGAACCCAGGAAATATACCAAGTAAAAACTTATTTTTTTAAGTGCTAATGACTACTTTCCTAATGCAAACATTAATTAGGTTTTTATCGCCATTGTTTGGAGTCGTGGGAAACCGGACGTCGCGCGGGTCGTTACTTGACGTATTAGCAGTTATTGGCAAAAGGGATCGGGAACTGAAAGAATTGGCCGACTTGGGCAGCGACTTAAATGCGTTCGATGTCAGGAGAGTGGAAGAACCTGATTATAATCGGCGTTTGAAAGCCTATAAATCAATCAACGAAAAATTACAGTCGACTGAAATACCCAAGGATTTGTGCTTATTCGTGATCTACAATGTGGTTTATCAGCTGAAAACAGTAAATTTTCTGTCAAAGTTCCCTGGAAAACACAGCGTTTAATATACTAAGATGTATTAGGAAGACGATATGTCGCTACGAGACTGTGCAAGTGCCTGCTTGCAGAATTTTGCCTCGTTTTTGCAAAAGATAAGCGAGACAAATTTAGAGATGGCTCATGCTGTTCTTCAGTTATTATTTGCCCAAGTGCGATCGCTACTCAGGTCCAAGAAAGAAAACGTTCGCCATGAAGCTTTGACTATCTTGACACAACTGGTAAGTTATTCAAATGAAAGCCATAAATAAATCACAGGAAAGAATAAATACAGCTAAAAAATACAAATATGAATGGTAGTGCTATCGAAAACACGTTAACCGTAATTCGTTAAGGTTGTCCGCTGCCATCATTTGCACCCGCAACTGAAAGACTTGCTCAAACTTCGTACGGAGGACGACGTGGAAGCTGACTTTTACGAAAACATTCGGCATGTCCAAACCCACCGCAGAGCTCGTGCCATGTCACGGTTAGCTGCAAGATTGCTAGCAGATCCCAATGGCAAGTTTCTACAAGCGGACACCCTTACACAAGTCTTACTACCAGTCGTCTCTTGTGTCTTTTTCAACGAACACTACGCCAAATATAGTCACATGGTGGATGCTGCCATTGACGTAGGTTTAAATCGAATTCTTGTTAACAGAAGATAAATTAACAGTAACATTTTTGCATTATAGGCGTTGAGAGCCATTGCCAAGTGCCTACCGTGGTACAGCTACGACCGACTCTTACGCTATTTTTTGGTGAGCTTATCGAAACAATCCGAATTTCAGAAGCAAGCCGTGAGAACGGCTGTGGCAGTGCTCGATGCATTCCATTTCGATTTATCGTCTTCCAAGCTCAGCGTGAAAGAAATCAAAGAAGAAGAAATCAGAGAGGAAGATCCAGTTGAGAACGTGGTTGAAGCAGAAGATGAAAGCCAAGAGCTTGACTTGGCTATCGAAGATGGCGTTCCTGAGGAGCAGGAGCCAATCCCGAAAGGAGCTGCCCCAGGCCAGCTTAGTGCCACCACAGCCACCAAGATTCACGAAGCCATTGTCCGCCATTTACTGCCTCATTTGAACCGTTTACTAACAGCGCGCAGTGCCCGTGAGGAAAAACATAAATCCAATCGAGGCAGCGAACATTTCGCTGAAGATGAGGAAATCTTGCGCGTACCGTTGGCGTTGGCAATGGTTAGCTTGCTGAAAAACTTGCCCAAAGGAACGTTGGAGCGAAATTTACAAGGGTATATGTTGCTATAAATATTATACAGTTACGATAGTTCTTGACTTCCATTACTGAAAATGAATTACGTTAATTTTGATTAACCTGCTTCTTGCAAAATAAAAAACAAAACTTGTTGAAGGCTGAAAACTTAGGAAAAGAAGTGAAATGACAACATTCGAAAGTTTTGGTAGGTGATGAAACTGAAATGAACGCGATGGAGGATTTAAAATTATATTTTCTAATAACGAACATTAAACGTTTGAAAGCTGCATTGGTAAATGAATTATTTTTGTAACTCTTCCTTAGGATATTCGTCAAAGTTTCCACTTTCCTGAAGTCCAAAGCTGTCAGTGTTCGACAAACAGCAAGAGAGACTTTGATTCGCATCATGCAGAATTTAAGTCCAGTGTATCTTGGAAAACTTTTACACGCCATGAAGGGCATTTTACAGCGCGGGTATCAAATCCACGTTCTGATTTTCACCGTCCACGCCATTTTACGTGCTTTGGAAACGCAGATAGAACCAGGGTCCATTGATAACATTATTCCGTCTTTGGTTGAAGTAAGAGAAAGCTTGTTTCTCGTGATAGTTTCTCACCAAGTATGATTAGATCTGCAAGCAAGAACTGTTTGGCCAAGCAGCGGAAGAAAAAGAAGTGACCAAAGTAAAAGAAGCTAAAAGCGTTAAAAGCTACGACACTTTGAACCTACTCGCGTCGAAAACCGGCCCAGGAATTCTTGTTCCATTTGTTTCACCCTTCCAAGAGGTAAAAGCTGCGCTTTGCCTTGAAACAGAATTGTAAACTCATTATTTCGAAGGTATTGGCAGCGACGAGATCACATCAGACAGTCAATAAGGTCCAAGAAGTATTGCAGCATATGGCTACAGGTCTTGCTGCTAATCCGGCGCTACCTGTCCCCGCTTTGCTAACATTCTTTTATGGTGTTGTGTCACAAAGTATTCCGCAGCTATACCCTCCTGAAAAGCAAACCAAAAAGGATTCGAAAGCCGCGAAACCCGATTCGTTTCTTATTGCCCCCGAACCGAAACGTTTCACCGCTGCTGCAGGATCCATTACTGCCCGCAGAAGTGGTCAAGCTAACGCACATGTCATAGTAGAATTTGGCTGGCATTGTTTGCATATGATTTTGAAGAAAGATCGTGTCCATGTGGAAGATAGTACTCATTTGAGCATGGCAGACCCATTTGTTCCTCTTCTCACCGATTCTTTGAATTCGCCATATCCCAAAATTACCACCCTTGCTTTGAGATGCTTAACCAAGATCATGCGATGGAATTTGCCCTCGGTTAAGACGCACGTTAAGAAGTGGGCGGAGTTTTTGTTCTTGACGCTGAATAAATACGCAGGCACGACAGGCCAAGGTGAAATCGCCGATATGGTTCATGCCGCTTTCAAAGTACGTGACGATCAACATAATCAATTACGTCTCGCTTAATGCTCTTTTATTGAATTTCTTTTATACTGAATGTTTCTTTTTAATATGTACTTTCGTATGAAAGCTTATCATCAAATCACTCGTAAACTCGTGACATTTTCGCTGAAAAGATTCGTTGTCGTGTAGAATTCAGTTAGGTTAGTTATCTCCATATTTTCTTGTATTTCGTGTTTCTGTTTTATTTTCGTATATTATTTGTACTTTATTTTTTATTTTGTCACTTCATTTTATTATACTCTTATGTTTGATGTATATTTATTTTGCTTTTTTACCTTCATTGTGTTAATTCTTTTATTCATTTTTATTATATTTACCTGTGTCTTGTATTTTATTCGTTGTCGTATTGTAACACTTTTTGTTCTATTGTCTCATGCAGGCTGTGACAATGCTCGTGAGGGATATTTCATGTTACTCATTAACAGAAGAACAGTTGCGGGTTCTGTTGACATATACTGAAACTGGACTAGCAGATCCGCAAAGGCAAACATTGGGTTTTGGTGTATTCAGAGCGATTTTGAATCGGAAGTTAACGACACCCGAGCTCCCGCATTGTATGGAGCGCTTAGCTAAACTTAGCATCACATCCGAAGCAGATCACGTTCGAGTGCAAGCCCGACAAGTGGTTCTGCAATATTTATTGGATTATCCGCTAGGACCCAAGTTAGTGAATCATTTGGAGTTTTATTTAGCACAACTTCACTACGAGTACGAAAGCGGAAGACTGTCCGCTATAGAAATGTTCCAGACTATCGTTTCCAGCTTTCCAAAGGTACTATGCTAAAAACCCGCCGTGACGGGAAGTTGAAAACTTCTAATCGGAATTTTTGTCTATAGCGTATTCTAAATGCACATTCAAGCCTATTCTTTGTGCACATGGCACCAGTAATCATCAACGATACTTCGGCTGTGTGTTCCAAAAACGCAGCCCAGGTCCTCAAAGCGCTCATCCAAAAAATAGACGCGAAACAGGCCAACGTAATGTTTGACTTGGTGTTGACTTGGTTGCAAGATGAGAAATGGGCGCATAAGCGATTAGCGGCACAACTTGCGGGCTTGTTCGTAGAGGCTGAGGCAACCAAGTTTCAGGGTAGGCTTGCGTCTATCCTCGCCCCGCTGTCGAGAGTTTTGGATCCAGATAATGTCTGTGGGGATACGCATACGTCGGATCATGTGACCATTCAGGCACTGACATTGTTGCTTAAAATTTGTGAGAAATGTAGTCCCGCTATTCATGGTCCGGAATATGGGTCAGCAATGACAAAGATTTGGGGTTAGTTTTTTTTTTTTTTTTCGTTTGAAGCTCAAACTTCAAATGTGCATAATGGTCTATTGTTAATTGAAAATCTAGGTTACGTGCAAGAACATTTGTTGCATCCTCACGCTTGGGTACGCTTATTGGCGGCACGGTTATTTGGGTTGTTGTTCTCTTTCCATAACCCAGAAATCGTGGCAAAGAGAGCTAACGAGGTACTTAGTCGTGACGAGTCACCTACAAAGAAGAAAAAGAAACCGACCACAGAGGAGAAAGGCAATAACGAATCCGAAAAAAGCTTTCTGGTCAACGAAGAAATCTCGGAGAAATTGCGGTCCTTGGCTGCGGGCTGCTTAGCGCAATTGCAGTCTCAGTTACTAGACGATCAGTTGGCCGAGCAGGTAAATAAAACTTATTTTAACTAACTTAAGTTCATTTATGTGTGCTTACTTCGAACATTATTGTTTTTCAGGTCATCAAGAACCTGGTGTATTTAGCCAAAGTTGCAGCGCGCATGCCTTCGGCTACATCGAATTCTGCAGGGAAACATGAATCGGAAAACGAGGATGAAGAAGCGGCTGAAGACAACGCACCCCACCAAGTTCCCGGTCCACCGACAATAAGATGGTTAATACGGAGGTTGAGGGGAGAGATAAATCAAGAAGTAGCTGTAAATCCGAAACAAATTATAAAGGTATTTTAAAGTCCGACGTTTAAAAACTTGAAATGCATGGAACAAAGAAGTCATTATTTTTTATTTACTGCATTCAGCGCACGTCTGCCTTTAAATGGATAGCTGCAGTAGCCGTGGATTTAGCACATCTGCACGGCTCTGAAGTTGTGTTGCTCTACTTGAGCCACATGTTGCCGCCCTTGGCTCGTGAATTGGGCGACGACGGAGCTCCTGAGCCTGTCCGGGAGCTAGCACAAGAAGTGGCAGACCTCATTAAGGGTCTTGTGGGCCAAGAGGTTTTCGCGACTCAGTTACTCGCAGCTCAACGAACGCTTTACAAGCGTCGTGGCGAACGCAAAATGCAACGAGCCGCGCGAGCTGTTACAAACCCTGCCTTAGCGGCCAAGTTGAAGGTGAAGAAACAAGCTACGAAAAAAGAAGCCAAAAAACGAAAAATGGCAAGTCTGAGAGGAAAGAAGTTGAAGAAACCTAAGTTAAAAGATTTGGCATTTGCCGAAGACTAGGAGTTTTAACTTGTGGTACCGTTAAAATAAATAATTTCCTGAAAATAAAAATAAGTTTTACGAACATAAAATGGTGAGAGAATTGGAGAATGAAAGCTGTTTTCTGTGTATTGCCAACTCTTACAATATTCCAACGATCAACGCTGGACGAAATTTTGGCTAAAACTTTTTGTGCCACTGTGAAGGAAATTACGTAGTCATTTTGTCAACAGACTAGCGAAGGTAACAGACGAGGTATATTTCTTAGTGTTTACCGTAGCCAGCGGAGCCAACGGGGTGGTCAGTGTACCAGCCGAAAGCGCCATATCCGCCGGTGTAAGCACCTGCAAAATAGGAGGTCGATATCCGGCTCAGTTTTTCTACGATGATTTCTTACCATAGTCCACGTAGTCATTGCCTTTGTAGCCATCATGGCCTTTGTAGCTGTCGTGGCCAGCATAAGAAGGTTTGCCGTAGGAAGTATCAGCAGAGGTTTCGGGTTCTGCAGGAGTAGGTACGGGGGCAGGAACTGTAAAATCATACGATATCAATTATTAAAAGTGCTTGTTACAAGTTGCACAGGCAGTATGAAAGAGTTCTTCAAGCTTACCGGCACGACGAACCAAACGGTGCTTAAACTCAGGAACAATAACTTGTTCGCCATCAGGGGTGATCGCGTTAACGAATTCCAATTCTTCCAACGGGACCGCCAAGAAGCGGGGACGAGCGACAGCCACCCCGGCAATTGCCACGAGGAGCAGAGTTGCGAATGCCTAGACCATAAAAGAAAACAAGTGATTAGACCATGAAAAACACACAGGTCGTTTTCGTATTACTAGTTTTGCCATGGTGGAGAAGTTATCGGGATCGAATTGCAAAGCCAACTGATGAAGTAGGACCGCTGCAAGCGGCTTTTATACTAGAAGTGAACTGTGCAACGATAGCCTAGTTGCTCTAGGCTGCCCCTCCAACTGCAATTAAAAGTCTCGATGCATGACGAACGCAAGTAATTTGTTAGCCTCAACCCAACAACCTGATGCCTATGGTGTCCAGAAGGTGGGAGAAAACGGGTGCACCAGATGCTTCAGGAAATCAACATACGGTTTGACGAGAAAACGAGGACACTTAAACAAAAGGCGACCTAAAAGGTCCGTGGCCTCCTAACTTTTTTCTTGGCTAATTTTTCACTTCTTAACCTAACTTTAAAAATAAAGGTTAATCTTCAAACTGCTTAAGTGTTATTAGTTACTACTATATGAATTTCGCACTCTTTCTATATCGGGCAAAAAAAAAATGCGTTGCAACGAGGAAGTTTGGTAACGGTCTACTTAGATTAGGTGTTACACTTCCGCGCATCACATCTGTTCATCTCACACACGTCTTGGGATTTGACATAGATTTGCCTATCGTTGCAAAAAAGGAGTAAGTCTCATTTAAGAACTCGTTTCAGCTTTCCTCTGCGTCTTTCAAATCCCCTACACAGTTGTGGTACGATTCTCGCAAACATCGAAAGTGTAGCCTACGCTTCACTTAAGCGAAATTGTTTTCGAATAGATGTTATTTGTAGAAACACATGTCCCCTGATAGTTGAAACCAAGTCCGTTTTGTCACCAAATGAATTACTTGTATGTAAATAATGAGTTAAGTAGTGAACGATAGGATAAACCATATTAATTCGTATATTTTCGTTTCACGTGCATTCCAATGAGTTTCTTTTAAACACATAGTAACAATTTGTTGTAACGCGATTCTTTGACAAAGTGGTACTGTTTCGTTATAGATGAATACTGTTGTGTATTTCGGACATGCGAGTCTTCATATGCACTTTTGTTCTCAATAGCCAAGCACCACCTCTTTTTGCAGCTACAATACAAGAAAATTTGTAAAACGAGTAGCAAAGTGACATAACTTATAACACGGGGAGAAACAATCGAGTCAGATTTTCGAAACCTAAACGCTATCGCATGAAATTTTATGCGAGAGCATGGGAATAACTATTATCTTAACGACAAAGAAACATGTCTAAAGCAAATATATATTTTTGGCAACAATAAAAATCAGATCCAAAACAAAAAAAGCTGCCACTTAAGTAAAACTCCGCTTGCTAAATATTTGGCACTACCACACGACTTTCAAACCTCAATCAAAAACCCTCAATGCGTGCAACTCTCATTCCTAACAACCTTATTAAATTTGATTCGTGAAAATAGCAGTATTAAATATTGATGAATACAACGCCACAAAGAGAACATTTGGCATTAATGTTGCGGTGCAGGCGAAGGAGGTCGACGGAAACTGACGTAAAGCGTGCTAAGACGACGAGGGTCTTCTACAGTAAGGGTAGTCGAAGGTATACGTTGATGTGATGTAATGTAACTCTGCCCGTTACCATTCTGCAACACTCGCACTTGTTCAGTGCTGTTACCGTTAATGTCCCCGTTGTTGTTGTCCCCTTGGGTGGCAGAAGTAGCTCCTTGCAGCAGGTCTTGTCTTTCGTGTTCTTCTTGTGGAATCGTTGCGGCCTGAGAATGTCGATTGGCCCCTCCTCCATTGCCACCTCCTGAAAGCAATGAAATAATGGTCGAAAATGCGGAACTAGGTTGTGAGTAGCGCGCGTGTGATGGAGCGGGACCCGAAAGCGTATGCAAGTTATCTCGAGATGCATACGGAGGAGGAGGTTCTTCTCTCCGTGGTGCATTGATCACCTCACAATATGGCGGCGGATCCACCGGCCTGCCTACGAACTGCACGCCGTTATTGATATTATACGTGACAAGCAATGCACTGTTGTTTTCATCAGCCAAAGGTGCACGGTTGCCATGTCCGTGTCGATAAAAGTCGCTGGTGGCGGACAGGTACGCGTCCAGGTCAGTCCATGTTGGTGGACCCGTTCGGGACAATGGATGAGTCCGACTTGCCCGGCAGGCGCTGGCCATGGCTACAAAATGAGAGCGCTTCATGTGTACTCGACATATCGCCACTACGGTGATGGTAACGATAAGTACAAACGCGATCGCACAGCCTGTAGAGTAAACAAGAGAATTTGACGTAATACGTGATTGGTGAAAAATGGGAGATATCTTATCAACTATATCTCTTACCTACGATAGTATACATGGTCGATTGGAGAAAGCCAATGTCATTGTAATGCTGCTGAGTATGTAACGGAATATCATGACTTAAACCTATGGGGAGAAACGGCATTTTTTTTTACTGCACTATTTGTGAGGCTTTTACATATTGACATTACGTTAGTCTAACACAGTTTACTGCGACAAAAACGACCGTATAAAAAATGGTGAAGATTGGTGGCATTTGTCTCCGGCTTAGCGTGTGAACAGTCACGTTCATTACCCGACCGTCTTATGTTTATGTTGCTGGCTTTGACCACAGTATAAAGGTTACATTTACCTCTTCTAACCCTTATACTACGGCTTTGACTATAATTTGTCCGCATTTTATTTACGACAAAGTTTTTTAGTATTATTCACTTATTAGTTATTTTAATTTATTTTTTAATAATTAATATTTATTGTTGCTTATTGCACTGTTTGTAATTCAACTTCTTAATTAAAAGTTTTGGCACGAATTAAGCGTCAAAGGATTGCAAACTTAAGCTGTCACAAACAGAAAATGATAAAAGTGTCGTTTACGTAAAAACTATTACGATGACTTTGAAAACGTTCTGCACTAGAGAGCTGAATAGGCTAATGAGAACTTATTCATTATAGGCACCCACAAATTTTAGATAAGATTAATTTAAAATAAGTAAAATTTTTACAGAAGAGGCGCCTAAAATCAAAACCAAAATAAAACCTACATAAAACCAAAATAAAACCTAATAAGAGGCGCCTAATATAAAACGGAAACACTGTAACTGGAATCTGCGATGCAATCTAAACCTGTTTTGTGTGCAAAAATGTCTCGTTTTTTCCAAAATTCTTACCAATCCTATTTCACGTACATCTACTGAAACTAATTAGTACAAAAGTTACACTAAAAAAAAACCCTCACGGGTTTGAAGAAAAGGCGACTATAGTGGAGCACTAATTTGGCGAACCGTGTAATGAATAAGTACCGGCTAATATATATAAACCCTTCTTCACAGCTAAAACGAGCGTGCTCGAAACTTCGCGAGCCAACGAGCGCGATTGCTCGTTTCAGTTTTTTTGCGCGGGCGAGCGGAGTGTAAACTAGCGCACGCTCGAGACTAGAAAGAAATCTAACGGATTTTTCACAAAATCCTTTTTTTTTTACATCGAAGAAGGATATCATTTATGTGAGTTGTCCTATCTAGCCAGTGTTGGTTGGCCGCGTGTTCTTCTTTTGCGTTCCAAGGTAGAACACAAGATCAAACGATAACATGTTTAAATGCCCTTAAGCCATTTTGATCCATGGAATCACAGCCTAACTAAACCTGAGAAAACCTAACATAATGAGATCATTTTTCTGTCTTTTTAAACTTGTTATATCCTTGAGTTCTTATATACTTATTTTATAAAATCTCTTTGAAAAGAAAAAGAGAAAACTTAGGTTAGTGAAATTTGGTTTCAATTAATCCCATTTTTTTAATAGTATTTTTTACGTAGATTTTAGAGAAAAAAATATTTTAAGTCAATGGGAAAAAAATCACATGAACGCAAAGTGTGGGCGCAAACAAATTTTGAAAGGGGCGCGTGAGCGTGCGCCCTCCTTCAAAATCGCGCGCCTTTTAGCTTTGTTCCTCTTTATAACCAAAGCTGGTAAAAATTCAGAACACTATGGTGAATTTACCTTTAATTGTAATTAACTTACTTAATTTTGAATTGAAATGTAATAACATGGTTCTTAAACTATTGCCCATTGCTCATTTGTCCAATTCTCATAAAATGAGCCTCAAAAACTGAAAATAATTATTAACATTCGTTTTTAAGTAACCTTTGATTTAGAAAGAAATACTCGAATTCTTATCGCACGAAATCAGGTTTGAGTTTAAACAAAATTATGCGACTATCTGAAAAACTAAAATGATAAATTATTTCAAACTACTTTTTTCGACCTAAACTGAATTTAAAAAAGAAAAATCGCTAAAACAAGTCCTTTAAAAACGAAGATTTGCATTAAAACTATTCCTCTACTGGTGTTTTGAATAAATGCAAATGTACTACGGTCATCGTAACAACTAACCTCTTTTAAACACAGAATTACGATGACTTTCTCAGCGTAGTCAACTATTCTGTAATTAATGTCCAAAACCTTAGGGATTATTACGACCAAATTTGTCAATAAATTGGCAAATTTTGGCTCTTAAAATCCTAAGAGCTTACTTCGGAAAAATTTTTCGCAGCAGGGGTTTTGATATCCTCTAGTACAGTTGGGATCCGAATACTTGTCGCAACAATGGCGAGAAGACATACACCGTCCATCATCGCATAAAAGTTTGCCGTCACAAGGCGGACCACCTAAGCGAAACTTACTTCTTTACAACTAGAATAAGAAACTTCTACCTTTTACCACATAGTATCGGATTCTCGTCATCAGCTCCTCCTTGACAATCATCAATGCCGTCGCAAATGTAACGGCGACTGATGCATCTTTGGGTGGAGCACTGGAATTGAGTTTCGCCACAAGGTCCCATCCCCTTTTCTACAACCATACATGATTCTCGTTCTAATCAAAGATATTTCAGTATTCTTTCCCATACTTGGACGAATGCGAACGTAGATTCTTTTCCGGAGGTGGTGGTCTTCGTTTAAAGCTACGCAGTCATACGGTCCAGCGTCACTTTCTTGTAAATTCTTTATGACTAATGTGAGTTCACCAGGTACACTTATGTTCATACGATTAATCCTAAGAGAAAAATTAGTTTTCAATTTAAGTCTAAATCTGCTACTGCTGAACCTATTGTTAACTTGAACAGGCAGATGCCATTCAAGCCGAAACTTCAAATTTGGACCTTCTCCATCCCGCAATACTTGACAGGATAGATTTAAAGTTTCTTCAACTCGACGGACCAGCGTGTAAGTAGACCGCTCCGGCTCCGGGAAAATTGAAAGTTTGTAGTTTATCTGAGCTGCACCTGTGCAAAGAAAACAGCTTGTAGTCACGCCTATTTACTGGTGGGAATATGTTACATACCTGAATCACCTGCTTCATAATCATTTTTAGAAGATTTGTCCCAATCTGAGGCATCACCAACAATATCATGTCCACGTACTAACCAAAAGTGCACTTTATAACAAGGACACGCTAGGAACAAACCTACCTGAATACAGAAGGGCAACTGAACAGTAGAATATTACTGTCGCATGACTTAAATAAGCTGTCATTTCAAATTATTTTTAGGTTTGAACTTTCCGCCAAAAGTTCAACAATTTCGTGTTTTCTTCGCAAAATAAAGCCCTCGGCAACCATTCCACAACAAACAACAGCTGAGAATTAAACCGTATTGCATCGACGAAAGTATTACCGATACGTTTCTCAGCGGTAAAGTTTTCGAAAAGTAATCGATCAGTCAGTCTGATGCCGACAGGGCAGCTAGTGGGTCTGCCTGTTAACCCTCGCTTTTATTTTTGTAATTTTTGATGTGCTTTTTAGTGTTCTTAAGTCAGTTAACTATTGAAAATCATTTGTATAGCCTTTTCGGATAACGCAACAGAGCAATTCTGGGTAAAAATGCTTGTTTATATTTATTAAAAATAAATCCATAACGTGATGGTTTTCCATTAAATTTATGTTTTTGTAATAAATTCACATAATGCAAAGAAAGAAGAACAACTCAGGCCTTGAGATTGGTCATTTACGTGCTAAAGCAATCACGTATGCGCTTTCTCTCTAATTGGCTGGCTTGAGTAGCATGTTAGTTATTGTGCCAAAATGAATGAAAAGCAGTGAAATTAGTTTTACTTTTTTTTTACCATATATAGGCATGGGTTTTGCCCGGCTCGTCTCATTTTTGGCTCGTCTGCAATTGCAGCTCCTCACCTTGTTTTGTCATGGAAAACTCAGAAAATGTCCGACCCTCTTCCATTCACGTTCAAAGTATTCGCGAGATCTTTGAATCTAAGAACGTAAGTTGTGATTTGAATGCTACCTCCGTGCGCAAAGACACTTCTGCCTCAAAGTCTGCCCATATTCCACAACGTCCCTCCTTTCTCCATTCGAAAGTAAAAGATGATGCTGTCTTATCAAAGTCTCCTGTCATCGAGGCAATGG
The DNA here is from genome assembly GCA_022885665.1 of Triops longicaudatus. Lineage (NCBI taxonomy): Eukaryota > Metazoa > Arthropoda > Branchiopoda > Notostraca > Triopsidae > Triops > Triops longicaudatus. Next base: position 30,875 of record JAGQDJ010000082.1, on the reverse strand, counting down.
CAGAAGAAGAAAATTCCAAGGACAACGCTCGAAAGAACAATTCATCATTCCTCTATTCAGCTTCCAGTCGTGAATCGCTTTTCAACGCTCAAACCCGGGTTAGCATCAAACGTAGCCCGGCGTTTCGACAAGACAAGAAATCGCCCCGTGAAAACTCCAATGAACCAGTGACGTTGGTAGAAACATCGCGGGTCCACACAACGAATGTAACAGAATCGAACAACCCCCAACCTGTGAAAAAAGTTAGTCTTAGGCGCAAACCACCCATCACAGCCAAACCAGCCTGCCTGGCCAAATCTCCCTTTTCATCCCCCTCAATCGAGATTCCCGAATCCTGCGCTGCAGATGAAAAAAACTCCGAGCCTAAAGAAATTCCCGTTTCGGATCCGTCCCCGGACGACCCTCTACTCGACGTTCTACGGTCACCCTTGCCTCCTGGTCCACCCCCCCAGAAACCCCCGCGAACTTTCCTCCACGATGTTTATTCTGAACTCAAACAAGGAAGGACGGAAATCGCGGATAACCAATATAGTCAACCCGTAAAGCCTCTTCGCACCAAGAGAGGGAAAAATCGACTTCCTTCAGAAAAGGAACACGAAACGCCCTCCAAGGAAAGCGGCTCGTTGTCACCGGAACCGTTCGCTTTGGTACGGTCGAAGACTGAACCGTCCTTATCACCTCGACGGAAGAAGAACGAAGTTGCAAATGGTGCCGAACCTGTAGCCTACGCCGTAACGAATCTAACGACTGCAGGTGGGCTTTTGCTGTCGGATTCCTCAAGTGGTCTAGATGATCCTAGCGGAGTGCAAGTTACGCGGCGAAAACAAGTAGCAATTATCAAACCCCAAGTGCCAGTGCGGCCGTTTTCAACTTGTTTTCCGCCGCAGCAGGACGATAAGGATTTTGCGTCGCCCCGATCATTAGATGAGGATGACGTAGACTATTCGTGTACCAAACCTCACACGAGTCGGGTTTCGAACCCAGTGCGGTGGAACCAATTCGCGGCGGAGGATGATACAATGATCGCCACGGAACTTGAGAAAAGACCCAAGTCCAGTTCGCCGCCCAAGACGGCGACCATTAAGCGACTCTCGGCCTCGGTGTTACCTCTGACCAACTTGAAGATGTGGAAAGATGGCAAAACAGGTAGCCATGAAAGTGTGTGTATCAAACCGATAGCGAAAGGAGCGTCGAGGTCTAGTTTGACGATAAATTGGCAAGTAGCTGCAAACCCGACGTCTTCGGCGAGTTCAACACTCAAGACGTCCTACTCAGGGAGAAAACATTCCGATAGCTATCTCAGCACTCCTAAAAAGAGTAATATGACGTTTTCGGATGGAAAGAGATCCATGAGCGCAGAACATATTTATTCTGAGCCAATCTTGCGCCAGGGTGTTCAACGAACCTTAGGACGCAGTCCAGGAGCGTTACATTATATGGTAAGATTTTTTCTCTCGATGTGTTTTACGTTTTCCTTTTCTTGTTAATCGTGTTTAGATGACATGTTTGAGCGTTTTTCTTGTTATGTGCGCTTCGTTTTCCAGTTCTGGCTTAAACGTGAGAAAACGTTACGGTTGCTCGCGTATGAATAATTGAGATTGAAGGAAGTTGTGGGAAGGTAGTAGGACGAATTATGTCAGAATGTTTTATACTAGCGTTAGTGACTTTCGTGAGGCTGAACTTGTGTTAAAAAACGGTTACGTTTTTATGGCGCAGAGCACTTCCATTGTGGAAAATGACGAACGCGAAAGAAACCTTTCATCCGTGGATTTGGCAGTAGCCGTTACTCCTGAAGACAGCGGAAGTGATGTTACGGAGAGTGACAACGACGAGATTGAAAGGTAATAAAGATAATTTTACCATTGTCGTTAACTCTACACTAACTTTACTCGTAAAACTTTCTTTTGTGTCCATCCTTTGTAGAACGCGAGTGGTGGAAGATCGCAAGAATTATGTGCGACGTGTGTCAAGCAACGTCTGCGATTTGGAACGGAGGTGCGAACGGAAAGTTTCCTTGGATGTCTCAGGAAGACTTTTTGAAGTCTTTCTCGTTGTGGGCTTGTATTACGACCGCGATTTAAAAGTCCATTTACCTTACATTAAGAGCCGGTACCCCGCTGAGGCAAGTTTCATTCCTGACCGCTTCTGAAGCGTCTAATCGTTTGTTCTTTGTGTGGGGTCGACAACAGGCAACTGTTCCTCTTGGCATTGAAGAGCTTTGCTTTCCTGACTCGGCTCAGTGGCCTCCTCCGTTTAACTCTTCCCAGCCGTATACCCTAGTCCTCACAGATCACAAAGGCAGGCGTCACTGGGCGTATTGTAAGCGAATTGTTCCTGAAGGAAGCCACACTGTCATTCCAATTGCTTATTGTCTTGTTTCCAGACATCGAGCACTGGCCCTTTATTCCAAGGTATCGTACGAATTTAGGATGACCGTACTCTGCAATCGAGTGTATAACGATCTTTCAGCTTTTCATTTTATCTTCATTTCGACTTTTTGTCTAGCACACTTGTACTTCTGCCCCTCCCCCTCCTGGCCTCTTAATTTCGAAAGCTTATGAACTTTAATCTAAAAGAGCATTCTATCACTTCCGCGACTGTCATGTCTATTCTGTCCTTTTGTAGTTTTTTCGCTTCTGTTTATCTTACACTGCTAATTCGTTCATTTTGACTGATAGTAATTTTTGGTGTATTGTATAATTCCTGTAGGTCATAAACGAACTCACGTCGTGCCATGGTCTCGCTGATACGTCATTTAAAACTTTGTTGGAATCACTTCACGTGCAGAGTTTTCCTCGGCCGGGGGGATTCATAAAATTTGAATTACCCCCTGCATTATGCCATAGTCCTGTAGTGATCAAGCGAGTTATCGACCCAGGTTTGGAAGAATCGGATCTGGATTTGCTCTTCTCACAGTTAGACAGTAGTACATTGGTACATGTACTAGGTACGCTTTTGTTGGAACGAAAGCTGGTTCTTGTCAGCGATCAATTAAGGTAAATTGGTAGTAATCGATTGTAAAAGTTTATTCATACTAGCGTAATCTTTCAGTGTTGTGACTGGCTGCGTCCAAGGATTGCTGTCCATGATCAATCCTTTTGTGTGGCACCATACTTTAGTACCTGTTTTGCCCTCGTCCATGTTTGAAGTGACCTTTGCGCCTACGCCTTATATTGTGGGTGTTTTGCGTTGCAGTATCAAAGATTGGGAGGTCTTGGAACCTGATCAGGTGAAAGGGTTCGAAAGCTGGTGATTTGCCAAATTACATTGACTGGTTTTCTTTGTAGGGAATGTTAGTAGACTTGGATAGTGGGCGTGTCCTTCGTAATGTGGGTGATGAATCGACGTTATTGCCTCGCAGATTATCACAAGCTCTCAAAGCTGCACTTGCCTCTGTGCCTTCGTTATGTATGGCTGGTGAACCAGCCCGGAATGCTTTACTTTCTCAAACCTTTCTGTACGTTTTTGTCGAACTTTGCGGCCATTATCAAAGTCATATAACTATTGAGAATGGTGAAAAAGTCTTTAAGGTAATACCCATATTAACCGCGAACTTAACGGAAAGTAAAGATTTTTCCCTCGTAATTAGAAAGACGATTTTATCGCATCACACCCTTCCAAAAGCGTTCAGATGTTTTTGGAATGGTTCACAGAAACGGCCATGTTTACTTTGTTTATTGAGTCGCGACTAAAAGACGGACCTGTAATTTCAAGTAACTCCCCCCCTCTTTTGTAAAAAAAAAATATATATACATATATATTTATTGATTTTGGTTCTAGGCCAGTTTGAAAGGAAAGTTTTGGAACAATCCGAACTTCGTAATTCGCCACTTATTCTCAGGAATCAAAAATTGTTTAGCAGGAAGATGCGAACGCTAGGTATGTGATTATTGTTCATGACTATAATACGTATTTCTGAATTTGTGTATGGGTAGGTGACAAGATACGAGAAATGAATGTCTTTGGATAAAGATATTTGCAAAGGGATGCAGTAGAGAAATCGCCGGCCATTTGTTCTTCAGTTAGCAAAACCTCACTGTGATTTACGTCGCACGGTTGCTCCATATCATTTCTTTCTACTTTGTCATAATTCTTGATCTATGATCCATGACTTGTAAAGCTAATACTCAGTCCTTGATATATTTATCTGTAATACAAAATAAATATTTCGTTCGGTTTTCATTTGTCCTGAGTGTACATTTCGTAGCACCTATTGTGGATTAGCTAGTAGCAACAGCACGCAGCAAATCGGTTTGGAATTCACAGGTAACTTTCCCTTGGGGAACTGAAGTATACTAATGATGGGTGTTGTTCATTTTGGGGCCAATCATGATTGCCCCCTTTCATTTGTCCGGGATTTCAGACAAAGCTTAGGATATCCGGAGGGGCTTTGCAGGTTCCAACGATGTGTGGACTTGACCTTGGCAAGGCTTAAGAACTACTTCGGTTGTCTCATGTTTCCTGCTTCTTCATACCAGTTCTAGCAAGGAATCTTGCCAAACGCAGACAAAATGGCATTGTTTTCGTGGACTGTGGCACGTGGCTCCTTGACGGCAATCCGGTACGCTCATGCAAGTAGTGGTTGCAACTTGCGTCCTTTCCGAGAAATTCCCGGACCGAAGTCGTTGCCCGTATTGGGAACCATTTGGCGCTATTTTCCTTATTTTGGTATTTAAGAAACTATTTTTCAGCGAAAATTGTGCCATGAAAGCTGTCTTGTGTAGGTGAATACTCTTTTGATCATTTGCATAAGACGGGACTTAGAAAATATCAGCAATACGGGCCGTTAGTTAGGGAGGAAATTGTCCCAAATGTAAACTTGTTGCTTTTGTTCAAACCTGAAGATATCGAACAACTTTACCGTATCGAAGGCAAGTACCCATCAAGACGGTCTCATACGGCATTGGAATTTTACAGAAGAAGGAAGAAGTCAACTTATAACACCGGAGGCTTACTTCCGACGTAAGTTTGTCTGATTACTTTTGATTGTTCCTTTTGCAGATTCACTGTTCGCAAAATATGTTAAAGTAGTAAGACAAAATAGGGCAGATCAAATGATTCACAGTTTGTTTACGAAAATACCTTGTCCCTAATAAGAAATACAGTTTTGTCGAGCTAGTTTTGCGTTACAGAAGTAAACTATCATTATCTTAACTGTTCGACACTTCTGTTCTTCGTGCATTTCACACTAAAGTATCTGGAATAGTGCATATGTGCGATTGTAAAATTTTCTTATTAAAGTATTGTTCGTTACGTTTTGATTTTCCTGGACATAATTAACCTGTCGCCTGTTTGAGAAACTGAGTCCTCTTTCACCTCTGAAATAAGTGTAGTTGTAGAGAAAAAACTTGAAAGTGGATTTTTACGGGTAAAAATGAAAACAATAGGGCTCGTCCGGGATTTGAACCCGGGACCTCTCGCACCCTAAGCGAGAATCATACCCCTAGACCAACGAGCCAGACATGAGACCTTCTTTTCTGTGCATAGAAATGGTGAAGAATGGCACAAACTTCGTACATCTCTTCAGAAGCCTATTAGCTCCCCGGCGAAAGTTCGGATGTATATAACGGACGTTGACAAAACTGCAACCACCTTTATTGAAAGGCTAAGTAATGTAATGCGGGAAAACAAGGTTCCGAAGGATTTCCTTGATGAACTGTCCTTGGTGTTTCTAGAACGTAAGACAACTGACAGTTGTTTATAGAAAATTGAATATTTGTATTCAACGAAATACCGCTTGTCCGTTACAGTTACAGGCATTGTGACCTTTGACACGTCTCTTGGAGCGCTAGAAGCAAACTTGACTCCAAGTTCACGTCCTTTGCGGCTTATCAAAGCTGCCAACGATACAAACAGCCAAATTTTACGCTTGGACAATGGCTTTCAACTCTGGAAATGGATCAGTACCCCAAGTTTCAACAAACTCAAGAAAGCACAAGAATATTTCGAAATGTAAAGTTATCTTTTACGATTTTCCAAATAAATTTAACTCCTTTCCATTACTTTGAAGGATAGCTGAGGAGTACATAGGAAAGAAAGAGAAAGAAATTATCGGCGATTCATCTTCCGAAAAAGAGAAGACCACGCTTGAATCATACCTTACGAATCCGAATTTAGACAGAAAAGACGTTATTGCAATGGTCAGTGACATGCTTTTAGCAGGAATAGACACGGTAAAGTTTAATTTTATTTAGCCGCGCTATCTTTCGTAACACAGGCCCGTTGGTCTAGGGGTATGATTCTCGCTTTGGGTGCGAGAGGTCCCGGGTTCAAATCCCGGACGGGCCCATTAATTTTTACATTCACGAATATAATTTTATTCTTGTTATTTATTCTTTCTTCCCTGCCAAATAGAGTGCTTATACAATGGCATTCGTGCTGTATCATCTGTCGAAAAACCCAGAAAAACAAGAACTCCTTTATCGAGAAGTTCAGCAATTATTAAAAGGGTTTTCATCCATTAATATCGATTTCTTAAATAAGTGTACGTATTTAAAGGCAGTGGTAAAAGAATCACTGCGCTTGAACCCTATCTCTATCGGAGTTGGCCGTATTTTACCAGAAGATGCAGAATTTTCAGGGTATCATGTTCCCAAAGGAGTAAGTATTAAATAAAAATGTTTACCATGACTAGCTATTATAGCGTTATTATATAGTTATTATATAGCGTTCTACTGTATTTCGTCGATCTAGACAGTTGTTGTGACTCAAAATCAAGTCTCCTGTAGACTGCCTCAAAATTTTCGCAAACCAAATTGTTTTATACCCGAGCGATGGATAAAAGGACATCCGTTGGAAGAAAACCCTCATCCGTTTCTCGTATTGCCTTTCGGGCATGGGCCACGAGCTTGCATTGCTCGCAGATTTGCTGAACAGAATTTGTACATTCTTGCAGCCAGAGTGAGTTATATCTGACACCTGTTGATTTCTACTAAATATTTAACATATCCTGGGCTCATTAAACGAGGCCTGTTGGTCTAGGGGTATGATTCTCGCTTCGGGTGCGAGAGGTCCCGGGTTCAATTCCCGGACAGGCCCGATTTATTTTTGCTCAATCTAATTTTTTCATTATTATTATTATTATTATTATTATTATTATTATTATTATTATTATTATTATTATTATTATTATTATTATTATTATTATTATTATTATTATTATTATTATTATTATTATTATTATTATTATTATTATTATTATTATTATTATTATTATTATTATTATGTAGATATGCTTCAACTCCAATTAATATTCTTAGTTTAAGATAATAGTACAAAAGTAGTCGTAAATATCATTCGTGTCAAAACTTCAGCTCTACTGTAGTTAGGTCCATTAAAATACACGTGAGAGAACTTTGCAATTATACTTTATTACAATTAGTATGCTATACGCTTTGTGGTCCACTCTACTCGATTGATAGCAATGAGAAAGTTACTCAGAGGAGAAAAGAATCCGTTTTATATTCTTTGCTCTTTTTCTCCAGACTATGATTTCAATAGAATAGGGAACATGTGGCTGAATTGATTTCAGATTATTCCTGAGCCGTCGGTTTCTCTGAACTTTGTTAAGCATTCTTTTCTTATAACGTCTGCACTTGAATTTCGCGTGTTCACTGGCTTGCTTTGTACTTTATTTTCGACGTAAGACAGTCCTGAATCTTGCAGTAAATGTGATCGCATTTTGCGTACAATTCACTAACAGTATTCGATCATCTAAAGACTGTAATAGAGAAGAAAAAATATGTTTTACATCGAACAATGAACTGTGTATTTTATTTCCGGGTATTTTCTTTTCTTTACCAGATGACGCAAAATTTCCATTTTGAATGGGAGGGAGAGGAGCTTGACTGCGTGTCACAACTTATAAACCGACCGCATAGGCCTCTTTCATTTCGCATCACTCCTCGTTCTGTCGCTTAGTCTTCGCTCTCAAGGATTTTTGTTGTTGGTTTGCTCAAGAGAGGCGTGGAAGATAAATTTCTCTGCATATTAATTGATGTTTAAAACTTGCTCACGATTTTAATAATACCATTTTGCTATAAATGTCCTCCAGTACTATATTACAAGATTACATCTGTACATCAAAGCTTTAATTTTTAGTGTCCTTGAATTAAAAGGCTGTGCGGGCATACAGGGTGAATTTGAATAAAAGTGGTCGATAAAACGTCTTATCTACGTAAGTGCAGAGAAATAAAATAAAAGTTTTACAGAAAAATAAGCGCTTATTTTTTTAACGTCTACCTTGTGCTGGAGTCAATGAATGGGTGAAGACCAAGCAAATTGAGCTAACATTCATAAACTGTTGTTTTAAAGGTTGCTGTGGATTAGGGTTGTTCAATAAACAACAAACGTTTGCAAAATTGCAGCTAACAAACCTTTTAACCATTTAATCTATATAGGCCTAATTGGGAGGGGTGCTTCTTGGTGTGAATTTTTGAACCGGCGTTCTTGACCTCACGCTAAATGGATTGAAACATTATAAAACGATTAAATATATACAAGTGAGTTAAGGGTTATGACAAAGATTTTTCCACCAAAATCGGGCAAAATCATATCAGTCAGTTGCAACATTGTGGTGGAAAAACCTTGAACCGCGTGTTTGTGATGCGCAACCGCTTAAATGGGCGGCAGTTGGGGATCTTACACTAACATAATCATTGTGCTCTAATGACTGACTTACGCAGTTAATGTCCATGTAAATTCCAGTTGTATAACACTGTTTGTCATATCAATTTGTAGAATTCATCACTTTGTAATAGGGTAATGGACTGGGATACCTTGTTTGCTTCAGCAACAGAAAATCGCGCAATACCTTTTTTTTTCGGTTTTTATGCTCCAGATATAAAAGCTTGAGCTACGATACCACCTTTGTAACTCACACGGAACATTTTGTCCTACATGATATTTACGATCATCGTGGTGCAAGTTTTTCTTCAAGGTTTAGCCAATCTTGGTCAACATTTCGTAGAAAAACTTGTACTAAACGTTGCAGCGAATAGTGAATACTTAACGACCGGAAAAGCATAGTAGAGATATAAAAGCTTGAGCTACGACACCATTTTAGTAACTCACATGGAACATTTTGTCCTACTTGATATTTACGATCATCATGGTGCAAGTTTTTCTTCAAGGCTTAGCTAATCTTGGTAAAACATTTCGTACAAAAACTTGCACTACATGTTGCAGCGAATAGTTAATATTTAACGACCGTAAAAGCATAGTTGAGACATTCCTGTCCTATCATGTTGTGCAAACTGACACGGGCGAAACAATTATTGGAAACTCTGACTTTTGTTCTTGCAGACATTGCTAAATGGTCAAAACACACTGAAGAGTTCACTGCAGAGTGGTCCATGCATGAACGTCTATTGCCGCGATTAAGGGAGCTTATATTCACGGAATCCGCAAGAATTTTGTCGATTTCAGTATTTTGGGTTTGCTAGCTGTCAAGACTGTTTGGTAGTGACCAAAAAGAATGGAAAATTTTTGGAGACAAAAAAGTACACGCATTAAACGAGACAAGTTACTTTATTCAACCAATTCACTCCTTTAAATACTTAGCACAGCAAGTTATGGTTATGTGTATACTACTGTGCAATAACTTTGATCACTAGTTTAGACTACTGAGCAGGTTTCACACAAACAGGCTTTTTCTTAATAAAAGAGTAGTCGAAAGTATCCAATACCTCCGCTAAGGTTTAACGTAGGCCAGCGGATACCGAAGAAATTCCTTGAGATGTTACTGGCATCCCATAAACTAACGCGGTCGCTTGGACATGTCGCATCATTCGTTTGATACGAGTACGGACCGCAATAACCACCTGAAGGCCAAATAAATTGCAAAGAAATGTTACCGTCCATATTTTGGCCAAATTTAAACCCGTCTCCTGCACTCCCGTCTACGAAGCTCATCCTGAGAATCCCTCTTTCCGAGATATTGAAATTTTTATAATTAGCCACGTATGTTGTGTTTGCATCTTCGCTTTCACTGAAAAAGAAATGGGCTTCTTTCCCTGTCGACATGCTTTGTATCCAAGTAAAATTCTCATCCGGTCGAGGTTTGTTCAGTGTCCATCCACTGATGTCATTTCCGTTGTTTCTGTCTACCTTCCTGACCCATACGTAGCTGTACGGACCGTAGCATTTGTAATGAGTTACTGGTGGTGCTGGAGGATCCCAAATCCAAATTGTGCATTCGTGTTCCATATCTATTCGACATTTACCATTTTTTCATTAGCATGCTTGTAAATGAGCATAAAAATTGTCTTACCCGATGACATGTTCTTGAAACTAAAGCATTCAGAACAACTCTTGTGACAATCGGTGCAATTTTCACCAAAACACCCAGGCCGAATATATGGACAGTACTGGTTTGGATCTGTCAAATTTAAAATACCGCTTCTTCGGAAACAATTTGTTCCATTGTTGGCTATGTCTCGCACTTTGTCCCAAGTTGCACTGTTCGTATCAGGTAGTAAAACATTTGTTCGATTCGGATGACAATAACTGCTGTTTGACAAGGCACATCTCCAACCACCAGGTCCGCCTGTTATGCTAAAAACTTCGCAAAATTCATTTTGGGAGCACTTTCTCCCGCAATGGATTTGAGCTAATTCTAACGAATAACCTAATATCAAGTTTAATCAAATCGGGACTTTCTGATTTAAAGGAAATTTACTTTCGCGGAAATTTATAATGGTTGCGTTTTCGTCATACAAAAATGCTTGGTACCACTTAGGCTCCGCGACGTAAAAATGCGACTGATACTGTGAATAAAGGCAGACGGGATTCAGAAAAAGAAACATGAATGAGAAAAGGGTTGTTTTAAGACAATGTTTCATTTTTTGGTGTTCTTTATCCTAAGGTTGGACGTGAACTAAGTTGCACCCCCATGCCGCTTACGGACTCAACTATTGCATAAACCCCAGCAGCTAAGCTTTCGATCAAAACTGGTCACTGCTCCTTCCTAATCGGTTATTTCCCGTGCATGTCTAACAGGTATAAATATAATCCTTATGTAGAAAATTTTGCGTTTTCATTGATTCTTCGTCACTCACGATTGATTTACCGCTTACCCCAAACAGTTAATTAGGGTAGCTCAATTACCGTCCATTTAAGCTTGCGTTGCGTATCACGAAGACACGGTTCAAGCTTTTTCACCAAAAATCTACGAAAACCTTTCCAACTCAACATGAACTGTAACTTACTGCCGTTTGTCTTCAGTAACTGTTTTATGTTTAAATATATACGGCGAGTGGTAAAAAAACGTCGATTCAAAACATACCTGCCCCAAGACCTGCCTACCATACAAATCATGTGGATTAAGGGAAACGAAGGCTTGCAGTTGCAACTGAGCAAATCTATGTTGCTTATTAAACGGGGCAAACATATACTAGACTTCAAAACAGCAGTCTTGAAAGTTTAATTAAATTTACTTCCTGTTCACTGATTCTACGACACATGGTACAAGACGTGCTTATTTTTCATCACGATAAAGTTCTAAAGCTTAACACCGAACATCTTTTTCGAGAATCTTTTTCAGCTACGTAGTGAAAAAAAACTTAGGAAATGACGATATAAAGACAAAAGGACGAAACAAATATAAGCTTGTCACTAGATGCGTAATTATACTATCGAAATGTTGTGGTGGCGTGTTGAACTGAACGACGTCACGACATAAGTTAAACCGGGGGGCTATAACGTAGAATGTGGAGCAAATTGTCAGCTTTAGCAACCAAGGGAAGCGTCTACAAAATATAGTACGACATAAAGTAATGATAGGACCTCGTCGGATTTCAGTTATGGGGTAGTTGCCATTTTTTGTCACTGTTTCGCTTTGTATTGATTTCTTAGTCAGCTCCGATATTTCCTTACTTCATTCGCTGTATGGCGAAAATAATAGAGCTTGTCCTGTCATGAAACTCGCTTTTCTGTACAGTTTATGACATTGGAAAAAGACTGCTACCTTCAGAGCTGTCATTAAGGTATGTTATCGCAAATGGTTAACTATCCTATGCACATAGAACGAGTATCTAAAACCTTCCCACGCGGCATTTCTAATATGATTCGGTCCACAGTATCAAATTCTCTTGGCCATAGGCGGCGCACAGAATGCTCGTTACGATATAATTTCTGAATTCCATAACCTGTAAACGTTTCCGAACGAGCTAAATGACCTCACTAGCGATACCTGGAGGCACAAAGCCCTTGTTTTATTTTTTCAACCTTTTCACAAATACCGTGCAACACAATACGAGGGTTAGATCTGAGATTGCATGGCCTATCATCACCAAGCTTGAATTCACCAGAATGCAATAAAGCAGGCCAAGGACAGACTGCTGTAAGCCAATATCTCCGCAATTTTTAGTGACTTTAGAAATTGGCTCCTGGCGCATTGTTCTTTTTTGTCGACATCTAAATATCTTCTAGATGTCTTACAGACGGACTTGCGCTACTTGGGATTAGGACCACTGTGGACAGAACCATAGCTATGGGGGTAGGAGGTTACCCCCTGAAAATTATATTTTACAATGGTGTACGTAAGTGAAAACCAAATGTCCAATAAAACTGCATATTGACCCCCCCCCCCTCCCCCAAATGAAATCCTGGTTACGGCCCCGGCTGTGAAGTTCCAGCGTAATGGACAAGAACATTGGTAAATTTTACGGACGATTTTCTAAACACAGATAACCAGTTTACAAAACTTGTTCCATGGTAGAGCTTTACTAATTTTCTAATGTTGCATTTTTTGCAGGTTTTGGTGGACTCGAAAATTTCGGAATATCACTACAATGGAGCACTGCAGCTGCGACTCCGATTTGCCTGCCATTGTGCTATTTTTTTTATCTTCTGTTAAGTTGTGACAGTCAATAAGGTAAAGACTAGAGAAAGATGCACAATTGCCATCTACTTAAGCTTACGTTGCATATCATAAAGACAATGCTCCAGATTCTTCAACCGAAATGCTACAGCAACCTTCTTTACTCATCGCTTGATCATCGTTCATCCGTAGCTTTTTACAATCTATCTTCAGTAACTCTTTAATGTTTGATTGTATTCGGGGAGACGTAAAAAAAATATTCGAAAAATGCCTACTCTAAAACCGCCTACCCGACAAATCATGTGGATTAAAGAAAAAGAAGGCTTGCAGGTTGCAAGTGAAAAAATATATTGTGTCTTAAACGTGGCAAATATATCAGCCTTCAAAACAGCTTTTTTGGAATTTTAAATAAATTGACTACCCGTTCACTAATGCTCAAACAGACACTACCATACAACATAAACGACAACTGAGGCTCTATCTCACGTCATAGGTGTAGACGTAGATGCTTTTAGCATATCCTTGGTAGACGCCATTATATCTGAGGTAAAACTTTGGAATTACCCAGTAATTCACAGATACAGGTTTGCTACATAAGTTTATTACAAACGGTTCTTAAGAAATAGAAGAACTGAAACTGCTGCAGATTTAGGGGAAAATGAGTTGTCACTTGTAAATAAGAAGCTTTCAAAACTCACCCTCTGGATCAAAGGTCTCTAAGCTTTAACTGCACCCAGCTTGCAAACAACTGAAAAAAGGCAGCGCTTTCTTGAATATTGCACTTGCGCGAGATATATAGGCCTATATAAAAAAAGTCACTACGGCCCGCGGGCCATATCCGGCCCGCAAAGGTGCCTCATGCGGCCCGCTCATTTATACCGCTCATGTATATCACTGCATAATTTCATTTTTAACGTCGGCATGATTCTGGCGAAACCGGAACATTCAGGCCCGCGAGATTTTATATCATGTCGCGCGCGGCCCTCGGGTGAAAAAAGGCTGGGCACCACTGTACTACTTACTGTATTAATATTTACATTATTGCACACAGAAGCTATATTTTTCACACATAGTCAAATATATAGTATTCTATGGTCATGTTCTTTTTGAAGTTGCTTTTATTTTTTACAAGATTAATGTTATTTATTTATGTATTTTTTGCTTTCATCGGTTTTTGTCAGTTGGCGTTACTTTTTACTTCCCAATAAGTGCTTTCCTTAAAACTTGAACTTTCCTCCTTGAATGACAGAAGTAAAAGGAGGAACTTTGTGGCCGTAGCAGTCCATTTTACAGTAGTATTGAGTTCGTTTGTCTACAGCCATCCTGACCGAAATATTTTGTGAGCTAAAATATTTTTCTTTCACCCTAGTAACTATTTATTATAGCTCTTTCGGAAAGGTCTCATCTAATAGCTTAGAACGCAGAGTCCTTAGCAAGTGAGAGTTTACCCGTCGGGGAATTACTACAGCCTACGAAAAAACAGGAGACCTACATCACGAATTGTATGTCATACGTATAGTAGAGCTCCAGTTTTGTCCAGTGGACAGGATCAGAGGGTAGTTGACAAGGTTGACAAAATCTGATGCACGTATTTAGTTCATTAGGTAAGACTCCGAAAGTTCTAATACAGAGTAAAAAATCATACTTCTATACTTTTAATTCAAGTTTCATGAAGACTTTATCAGAAAATCTTACAGCATGACAAGCAAAGGTTTGAAAATTAACGTAAAATCCCAGCCTTAAGGACGAAAATGTCCTTCCAAGGTGGTCTCCATAATCAGGAGTTCCAGTACGCACGAAGGGATTATATGGAGGTATAAATCGTAGGTAATTGAAACAACAATATCCGCCGTTCACATTCCAGAGCTCACACTCACGCTTTGAAGTGATAGCTTCTATCTTGCGGGAAACAATTGGTGTTGCCTGCAGATTTTTTTCCCAAACCAAAAATGAGAAAAGTGGTTTGTTTTTGAGGGCCTTGATTTATGGAAATTTGTTTTGGTTGGTTGTTTTTTCTCGGCTAAGATTTGCCTAACAAATTTATTCGTAAAACCAGCGTGCATAGCTCGAAATAATACATCTTTGAACCAGGATATCAGAAGGGGCCACTTTTTCGGCACTGCTTTATTTTGTCCATTAACTTTAGTCCGAGCTCCGTTCCGTTCGTCTGATTGCAGACATAGTTTGGCAAAGGAGCGAAAAAATGCCGTTCAGGAAAAGTGACCCGTTCTAAAACCCTTTTCTAAAAATTACTCCGTCTTAACCCGTATACATTTATACAAATATGTTTGCTTATTTCTCGATTATAGCGGCTACCACTGCATCAACTTTAAATTTATTATTTCCGAACTAATCGGGGGGGGGGGGGGG
>JAGQDJ010000082.1:0-15680 GCA_022885665.1 Triops longicaudatus | reverse complement strand
TCGGGGGGTGTTTTCGTATGCAATTTTTTGAACATCTGAGGTTTGTCATATCTTTCCCATTATAAAATTACAATTTAGAGGGGGGTTGACCATATAACTACCCCTGGGTACGGCTTGAACTTGACTGCATCTAGCTTAGCTAAATAAATGCGTGCTTATGTAATGCAATATTAAACGAAACAGACGTGGAAGGAAGCAATCGTATGCCGTACTGCATTGCCTGGAAGCCGATTAAGCTTATGAAATTATGAAATTACGGCATGTAAGATCACTACTAAGTATAGGAAGGTTATATTCAGTTGATAAGGGGGCACTTTAAACAAGCGTAATTAAATTTGTTTTCAGTGTCTGCTGTATTGGAATATTGGAAGGAAAATTGAGATGCATGTAAAGGGCAGAACCGAACATTCTAGTTATACAGCCCAAAAAGTATAAGTATAGTTGACTCCCTTTTACCGGGTAAGAAGATGTGCTAAGAAGCTATACGAAGCGAGAAGAAGCGACAGTATGTCACTTACTGCAAGATATTGCCATAGAGTATTGAGGCAGTATGTAACAGAAAGCAGAAATGAATACCTTTCTGCTACTTTTTTCACTCATTGTCTGTCATTGTGAGATCAAGTAGCTACGTGTTATTTTGTACTACATTTTACTAACAATGTTCCGGACGAAGCCGGAAGGGATTTTCTCTCACGGGCTCTTTCCCCTATTTTCCTATGAATACCCTTACTATATATAATTTTTGAGAATAAACTTAGAACTTGTAAATTAATATTTGATTTCCTCTGTATGGTCCCTGTTGTGGTAAAATACTGTGGCGTTCATTGTTGCCCAACAGTTAAATTTTGTAACCGCCCAACGATGAATCTTAAGATTCATTATTAGTAAGAATGAAATCCCCTGCACCCAGCCTGTAATAGTTAGTTCCTTCTTGACCTTCATTTGAACCAGTTCCGCTTCTTCAATGTAAAATTTTATTGTTGTAACCAAAAAGTAAGAGTTAGCATGAAAAGCAGTAGAACGTGACAATACATCAAATTATCAAATAAGCTAAAGACTTGGGTTCTTTGTGTTCCAATATTTCGTGGCAAAGAAGAGATTCCCTGTTCCCCAGTGTCATAAGCGCGTGGACAAGTTAAGACGGCACTGGTGGGAACAAACAATAAGTACCAACAAGTAGCTAACGTACCTATTTTTCTGTTCCTGAGTATTTGTCCTTTCGGGGTTGCCATAGACTCCCTCTTATCCGTTTATTTGTTATCAGGTGAACCGCAAGTTCTTACGACAAAAGTTTATTTGAGAGAATTGCCGTGAATTCTGATTATAACACGAACTTCAATGTAAAATGTTGCGAAATTAATGCTTTTTCATCGAAACGAGTAAATGCTTAACGAGTCTGCAAATTTAGCTTTTAGAAATTTTAAGACCTTTTCTCACAAGCATAATTGCTGTTTTTAACTTTTGCCGGATCAACCGGTTTGTCCGGTTGTTCTTCGTGTGCTCAATTTCTGTAGCTGACGGATGTTAGGGCATCTACACTAATAATTTTAATTTGTCTTAGCGTCAAACATTAATGAGCAGGTATAGTGGAGAGTAACGGCCGTGTTAAATAGTAACGGTTTTTATGTCAACTCTATTCCAAAATCACGCAACGACACAATGGAAAAGCTTACTGCTTATTCGTTTGAGCTGTTTTTTGCTTGGATTATATGTGAAAAAAAACAAACAAACAAGACTACAAGACAGCTTATACTTGAAGCTGCTCATTTGGTAGCTTGTACACTTATAGCTTTTAGACTTTATCGACAGAAATTGCGGCGTGTAAGAACAAGCGTATTTTCCCTTTTCTTAAAAAATAGTTATATCGCAAAAACCGTCTTAATGAAAATATACACATATGATAGGTTTTCATAATCCTTGACTGAATGTAAGGTTAAGGTCAGGGATAAGTATTTCATGGTCAAGGGTAAGCTTTAGTATAAGAAGCGAAAGTATCGCGAGGAATTAGTTAGTCTGTTAAGTTAGTCGAGTTGAGTTAGTTCACGAGGCTTGTAAGTCGAATACTGTAGTGGACAGTAAAGACTACTTGTGTTTCGTTTGTTTTGTGTCCTGTGTTCATTTGTGTGTATGTACTCATTACTCAATAAATCAAATCATTACGCTACCAATCCAAAAGTAAAGTTGTGAAACTTAACACATATAATTGATTTTTTCGTGTTAAAATACGTATTACTTTGATTTAATTTCCCAGAAAAAAATAAATATTGGTTAATTTTCCTGGTCAGTGGTTTATTTTGGTTTCTTTGCCGGTCAATTTGGTTTGCTGGTCCGGAAGAAATCTGGCAACCCTAGTTGCATGTTTGAAATGAAGCTCGGCGTAATTGTAAATATTGTTTCCCGCTTCTTCCATGCAACTCACAGAACAGTCAAGTCATCTACCCACGTACCGTAGCAACATTTCAAGTTGCAAGCTATTCGCCCTTGTTGAATTCCGTTCACTTTTCAGTGCCCCTTCGTCCTAGTGCTCCCAAATCACTTCTAAATCATGGACTGCCGCGTTTTGTCCATCCAAAGTCATGTTGTATCCGGCTATGTCGGGAATAAAAGTGCAACGTTTCCATTGCAGGTTAATTTTAATCGAACATATCTTGTGACTTCTTATCAAACATTAATTTTTTTACAACAGGTGCTTGGATTTGAGGTAGACACGATCAATTCCGTCCAATTTTCTAATCATACAGGTTATGGAAAATGGAAAGGGACTGTTTTACAAGATCAAGAGCTTGCCGACTTATTGGATGGCTTGAGGATGAATAACTTGAATGATTACACACACCTCTTGACAGGGTATGTGGGATCACCTTCTTTCCTTCGGCAACTCATTGAGGTTGTCAAAGAACTAAAAAACATCAACCCGAACCTGACTTACGGTATCTATTCCATTACATTCTTGGACTAACATTCATTACTATTTAATTTTAATATTTTTTGTCAGTATGTGACCCTGTTATGGGAGATAACGGAGAACTCTACGTTCCTAAGGAGTTGCTACCATTGTACCGTGATGAAGTCATTCCTCTAGCCGATATCATAACTCCAAACCAGTTTGAAGCAGAGTAGATAACTTTTCTGTCGCTTTCTTAGGAGGAGCTAAGTTATTCATCTGTTTCAGATTGATAACTGGAATCAAAATTCAAAGCGAGGAGGATGCGCTAAAAGCTATGGATGTCCTCCACGATAAAGGAGTTCGAACTGTGGTTATCTCTAGCTCTGAACTAGGAAAGAGCGACGGCAAGTTGCGTGCCTACGCGAGCTCGAAAAATGGTGCTTATTAGTTCTTTGTGACATTTTTAGTTGTATTCTGATCTTTACTATTTTAATTAATTTTTTTTTGGGTGGGGTGGGGGTGTTCTTAAAAAATAGGAGATGGAGTAAAACAACGTTTATGCATTGAAATTCCTCGCTTGCCTTACATCTTCACAGGAACTGGAGACCTGTTCGCATCACTTTTGCTCGCTTATATGCAGAAATTTAAAGGCAATCTAGTCCTTGCTGTGGAAGGTACAATTGGAACACTGCAAAGCGTCATAAAAAGAACGATAGAATATGCTTCAAGTAAGTTATCCCCATTTTTACCGAGAATGTTTTCTTTCCCGATAATTTACAAGTATGGGTGTCCTTAGTATCCTCGAGTATTATGTCAATTTAGAACTTAATTTGACAAGATGTCTACAAGTATCTCTTTTCTTCATAGTGTTTACTTGACCATTTTACGTTGTTGATTCATGTTTTTAACATTTTATCCGACGTACGCTAGTTTAATTGATCATATTTAATTTTATTAGGCAAAGCACGAGACGGAAAGCCGGGATCAAAGGAACTGGAGTTGCGTTTAATTCAAAGCAAGAACGAAATAGAAAATCCGACCTCAACGTATGAAGCTATTGTGCTCTAAAGCAGAACATTCGCAGGAAGAATGTTTGTTATGAAAGTCCTACACATTTTAGTCTACATCAGAACCCTAGTTTTATACTGTCAATAATTAAAAGAGAACCAGTGATTCTGTTAATTACATTTTATTTCATTCGAAACTTTCTTCACTGTTTTGTTATCTACTAGCAAAACCAACAACTTTCTTCACTTCTTGCCACGTTTGTTCCGCGATTTCACGGGCAGCGTCAGCTCCTTCATTGAGCACTTGGACTAGATACTGCGGTTCCTTTTTCAATGCACTGAGTTCAGATCGTATAGGCGCCACTAAACGGTTCACTTCTTCTGCTACAACTAATTTATACTGCGCTGTTTCCTTGCCAGTGTTCTGCTCTACGACCTGCTCTGGCGTCAAACCGGTACACAAACTATGGAGCATAATCAAATTCGCAACGGCTGGTCGATTCTGCGGGTCAAACGTTACGGCAGACGTGAAATCCGTTAGCGCCTTTTTACACTTTTCGGTAATGTTGGCTTCATCGTCCGTCAAATCAATTCTACCTTTGGGATCCGGATCTGATTTGGACATTTTCTTCTCAGGGTTTCGTAGACTTTTCAACCTACTTGACGAATTATCTAAATGCAAGTAACAGGTGTTAGACGGAACCGTATGAACAAGCCTGCAGTCTTGCACAATTAAGAAATAAACGACGAGTGAAAATGTAAATACAAATAAAAGTAGCATTAAAAATAAATACACCAACTAAACATAAGGTCTTCGAGTAAATTACGAACAACAAGGTTTTTGTCACAATTACATGCTCAATATATTTTAAAAAATCAATACCAGCAACAAGTCCCGTGGGACGAGGGAAAACATAACCGAATTTATGGTTAAAGACGCGGGCTAAGTGTTGTGATAGTTGCACGTGCTGGAGTTGGTCTTCACCTACAGGTACATGAGTCGATCTGTTAGAAAGAACACAAACAATAAATATGTATAAAATAAAACTAGAAATCGTACTTGTAAAGAAGAATATCGGCAGATTGAAGTACAGGATAGACATAAAGACCGAGAGGTATTTCTTTCATGGTGGCTGATTTTTCTTTATACTGAGGGAGATGACCCAGCCGGGCAAGTGTTGTAAGACATCCAAGCACCCAACTTAGCTCGGCATGTTGGGAAATAGCAGACTGCTGAAAGAGTATGCATTTCTTCGGATCTAAACCACACGCAAGGAGTGCAGCAGTCATCTCAAGAATGTTTTCGTGTAGTAGCTTGGTATCCTGAAAAATGATAAATAGAAATACAAGTACCGGGCTATATTAATAAAAACTGAGCTTATTTTTGTGTAAAAGAGCTGTAATGCTGGTTATTCTATTTTACTTGATTGGGAGAAGTAAGTGAATGCAAGTCGACGATACTAAAAATGACCTCGTCTCGTTTCCGAGCTTGGTTTTGGTGCATAACCCATTGTCTAATCGCCCCAAAGTAGTTACCCAGGTGTATAGAACCGGTTGGCTGAATACCGGAAAATATTCGTTTTGGACGAAAGGATTTAGCAAGATTTTCACCCTACAAAACTGAGTAAGTTTTTTCATTGAAAATTATCTTTAATTAAATGAAAGGTTGGTGCTTTTTGTAATACGCCCCGTGGACTGGTAGCTTTAGATAGGCTTAGTTAGGTTATGTTACGGTAGTTTCCGTTAAGTTAGGTTAGATTATGATGGGTTAGTTAAGTTATGTAAAGTTTTCACGTTAGAGGCGCCCAAAACTAAAAATAAACGCACGGAAACACTGTAATACTAATGGTATATTGTGACACGTTTTGACATTTTTTTTTCAAAAATGGTCGTGTTTTCGGGGGAAAAAAACCTTACAAGTCTCAACTCGTCTACTTGTCTTGACGCGAACTAGTGAAAAGGTTTGGCTCAAAAAGCTCTTGGGCTGAGAAAAACATAGACGAACTAACCCGACCAGGCCAGGGGATGTATAACAGAAAAGCACCGAAAAACTTACGGTGCACATGCCGGTATGCTTGGAGTGATTTATTCTATTCTGCAATACGTTGCCGAGAAATCTGGTAGAAAACAAACGTACGGTTGAAGAACGCAGCATTTTTAAACACACGAGAGTTTTGTTTATATTTATCCCACTGGAGCAAATAGCTCAGGTTAGTCGGCAAACGACGAAAGACTTGTTTGTCAAACATTTTCCAGCCTACAAGAAGCGCGAACTGGTTTCCCGATTGTTCCTCTCCATAGCTTTTTCTCTACCCAAAACGGAAAACTCAAGTACGAAACCATTGTTCGCTTTTAGTTGTGCGTTTCTGAATTTGATTTTATGATCGATGGAAGACATTTAAACATATATATTTTTAGCGTTTTTTTATGTGAAAATACCGTCGAAAGAAGTCTTTCAAAAGGCGGACTGAAAAAGATACTTGTCTGACTATTTTGATTGAGCTGCTGACTCGCGCCTACTCTTGGGCGCGATCCCACTACTGCCCAACACGGGGACTTTTGGCTGCTGAGTTTCCCCCCTGACCCGGTACGCCCCTCATTATACAACCTGGACTCATAAGACTCCTCAAATGAGCCCATATTGATGCCAGGCTTAGTGCGGACGCCTAATCAACATAGGTCACAGGCCAACAGGGCTCCCAACCTCAAGTCATCCTTAGTATCAGGCCTCCCAGAAGCAGGATTACAGGAGCTCGCCACGCTCCCAGCCGATTGTACAATCACTTTGGCGGCCATTTCTCCTGTCGATGCCTTCGTGGCTTTATTCATCCTCAGCGTAGAAAACAAGTGTAGGTATCTACTACAATCAAAGATGCGACAAGCGCTCGCGAGCGAGCCGAGCGCGCTCTTTTATTTGTTTGCGAGCGCGAAGTCAGAAGAGTGCCCGGTCGCGATGGTAGCGACACCGTGGTAATCACACTGAATTCCCTTAAAAAAAATTGTCGCTTGGTCGTTCATCGTGCTCGCTTTCAGGCGAATGCGGTACTGTTGTGTTCTCGCCTAAATCGTGACTTTAATTGTAAAGGTTTTTGCTAAAAAAATCACATTATCTATCAGTAGCTAATCATTCAATATGTGTGGGAATACGATGCATGTACCACATTACAAGGTTGTACAGTAAAATATTGCTATAGTCTATATCAGTTATAACGAACAATCAACTACAACGTACAAGGTCCACAGGCCGCGAACTATTGTAGTAGATACCTACACTTGTTTTCTACTCTGAGGATGAATAAAGCCACGAAGGCATCGACAGGAGAAATAGCCGCCAAAGTGGTTGTAAAATCGGCTGGGAGCGTGGCGAGCTCCTGTAATCCTGCTTCTGGGAGGCCTGATACTAAGGATGACTTGAGGTTGGGAGCCCTGTTGGCCTGTGACCTATGTTGATTAGGCGTCCGCACTAAGCCTGGCATCAATATGGGCTCATTTGAGGAGTCTTATGAGTCCAGGTTGTATAATGAGGGGCGTACCGGGTCAGGGGGGAAACTCAGCAGCCAAAAGTCCCCGTGTTGGGCAGTAGTGGGATCGCGCCCAAGAGTAGGCGCGAGTCAGCAGCTCAATCAAAATAGTCAGACAAGTATCTTTTTCAGTCCGCCTTTTGAAAGACTTCTTTCATCAGTATTTTCTTGTAAACTTTTCTCAGAAATGTGAAAATCAATAAATTTTCAGGATGAAATGAAGAAAATACTCAAGTGTCATATTTTTAAGTTTTAGGTATCGAGATACGCTATGTATCGATTGATGTTGAGTGGTATTAGTCTGTTCACTTTACGGGCCAATAGCCTTTTCTAACCTAGCAACAAAGTGGGTGTCGTTGATGACAGTTTACTCGAAGACCGGACAGAAGAAATGAATTACTTACTTTCCATATCGTGCATCTTATTCCTTTTGTACATGGCTATTCCAGCTAATGTAAGTAAAAAATAAACGTTTAGTGCCATCGAGAATATGGTTAATTTATAATTTATTTCGAAGTTTTCTCGTAGACTTAATCTCATAAGCTCTTGTCGTTCAGGCTCAGTATGACGACGTACGCTGCAAATGCATTTGTCCCGATACAGCTGTCGTCAACGGCTCTAGTTCTAGTCGTATGCCATACATAGGCAATGTTCCGCCCAACAAATGGTATTGTATGAAACTTGATTAGCCATACATGTAAACAAATGTCGATACGTTTTCAGTGATTGCACTAATGTGGTCCTCCCACGTCTCGGAGACGCTATTAAAGGGAAAGAGCGCGAATTCTGCCCTCGTTGTGAATGCAAATACGAGAGCCGCAACATCACCACAATTAAAGTAAGTTGACCTTGCAAATTTTCCAGCTTTTTTGAGCTCCTTTTAGCTGATTGCACTTGTATGTGCGGGTTGAGGTCAAAATGATCTTACTCAAAAAGATCGTACGCAGAAACGATCGAATTCTGCTACTCCAGGCGGGCCCAAACAATCTGCCCCCATTTTTGTACGTGAACTTAGAAAATTTAAACCTGACTTAACCTAATCTTCTAACCTAAATGAACCTAGTCTACTAACTTAACCTAACCCAAGTGTATACTTTGTCATTTAATAGCCCCTTAAAACCCAATTTGTAATCAAAATAACATAGTCATATACATAATGTAACCAATCAGGCGGTTGTTTTAAATCACCCAGAACACTAGAAAGCAGTCGGCTAGATGGACGGTCGTTTCGATCAGTCGTTTCGTGTGCACGGGCGTTTTGCACAAAATCATTTTGACCCTTCCCCGTATCTGCATCGTAGATAGAAAAAAAACGCTCTGCTTTATGCAGATTTTTTCATTACCAGAATTTAATCAGAATGAAAGTTTCGTTCCCTTGAGTTGAATTTAGTACAAAAACTTTGAGCACACTTTCAATATTTTACGATCATCGGCATAAACAACTTGTCTCTTCATAACGGTGGCCTACTACGTAAATTTTAGTAAACTTGTGTTAATTTAGCTTAAAGAAATAAAATCGTTTAGGAGGATTGAAAGCACGTGAGTGAAACAAGAATAGTAAAATATTAAATTTAAACAGTAGAATAAAATTAGTGGTAGCACAGTTCCCAGTAGAATTATGCGAGAGATGTTGGTCTTTCTGGGATTGTCGTCTAAATGATATTGAAAAATTAACAAGCTTCTTAACAGGTGGTAGTCATCATCGTAATCTGGATCATCTCGTTGTTGGTGATCTACATGCTATTTTTAGTGTGTTTAGATCCCTTGCTGAACAAAAAGTCGACTGCCACTTACCAGGAGCATCAGAATGAAGAAGTAAATCTGAACGCATTGTAAGAGAACGTCTTTCATTTTAAAATTTCTGTTTAAGGAGGACACACTTGGCTCCGGTACATCTCACGCGCAACCTTTGAGAGTTTCTGGTACTGGAGTGTTGAATCGCGTAGGTCACCAACAAGATAAATGGAAACGCCAAGTACAAGAGCAACGCCGCCATATCTACGACCGCCATACAATTTTAAATTAACTTTATTTCTTTCATACGAAGATCTGGATTCGAATATGAATCCTTTTTCCCTATCTGTTTTACATTTGTCCGTGATTTAAATATTCCGAGCTAGAGTGAGATAATAGAAATATCTTGTTTACAAAAAAGTATTTCAGAGACTAAGACCAACTAAACTTTACCTTGCTTTTTATTCCATATTTCGTAGAGACAAGAAGAAACTGTTAGCCACAAGTAAATTAAAGTATGAACCGATACCAAAAACAGCTAAACGTGACGTGTGTTAGTTCTCTTTTATTTTTTTTATTATTATTATTTTTTTTTAATTCCCTTAGCAAGACCGTTCCTGAAGATGCTAGAAGTCGTTAGTCATGATTTCTTATTTCAGTGAAGGGTATTGAGCCGCGGTCGCGGGACGTCCCAGAAAGAGGAGTTGCCATGGATAGAGCGGGCAAGAGCTTGGATCGAGGCTGCCATTTCTTCAGGATCTTTAGGGGTCTACAAATTGAAACCATTTAAGATAGAGGAACAGCAGACGTTCATGACAAAAAAAGAAACTACCTTGGAATCTATATCGTCAGTTCCTTGTTCTTTGGATAAGGTCATCATAGCAGGGACTTTCATAGGAACCGAACGAGCCATTTGGTAACTAGAACTGGAGCTATGGCGTGGAATTGAGATGCCTTCGTCAACATTTGAATCTGTGAAGAGTAGACGTCATTTTAATAAATCGTTTTCGAAATACACTTTAACAGAGAATTATTGAGGATCTTACTGTCCGTGTCTTGTTCATCATCTAAAGGATCGAAAGTTTCAGGCAAATGTCCCACGTCATTCAGCAGATCTTCGTCATCTAAGGGAAATACAGAATCTGCGTCAACGGAAGATGGACGATGTCCTTTTAGTGGTGAAGGTACAGAACTACTGGAAGCCTACACCAGCAAATTGAAGCAAACAGACATAAACATTAATATTTTAAAACAATATGAGGAAAAAAAACTTATATCCGTTAGAAAATCGTTCCTGAATTTAACTTTGAGCGACCAGCAACAGTATTAAACTTCCACTAACCGTTTAGAGGTTAAGAAAATATTCCTACACTACCGAGGATTACGAGATAAAAAAAAAGAATATATCGAGGCGTTACGGATTAGACAATTTAGCACATCAATATTACTTGAGGTGATTTCAATTGTGAAGATAAACTTGGCACTTGTTTCCGTGAAGTTGACGGTAAAGGTTCGGAACAATTCTGAGCCTCTTGTCCGGAGATCAGGCTGTGGATAAAAGAAGAGGATAAGAAGCGTAAGCCATACTGAAACACAAACTCTTTACCGTAGCAAGAGGTTTTTGTCTTCGGTGGCTTTGCGCTGTAGTGACAAAAAAGCACTTTGTTGCTGCTCAGTGAACTGCAAGATTCTTTCGTTCATACTAGCTTCTTCTTCAGCTAAGTACTCGGCTACCTTAGCTTGGAGCGACTGATCGAGTTGGGTGGACTTACTATCAGCTACAGAGACTCCTGATGAAGATGATATGCGGCGAAAAAAATTGGAAACTGTACTTTTGAACGCTGGGACAGAAGATTGAGGTTGTTCGATGGTTTTGGGTAATACAATATCAAAAGTAGCAGAGAATAAGGGACTCTGACGAAGTGCAGCCACAGCTTTATTATCCGACTGCAAAAATGAAAAAAGGGTTAGATATTCATAAAAATCGAACATAATAGTTTCGTAAACGTGAACGTGAAACGTTCTTATTTCGCGTTCAGTGAATAAGTAAAAAATGCTTACCAACAATTCAGACGATACTAAAGCGGGGCTGACGGTGGGATTACTGGAATCAAAAGCTAATGCATGGGTATCCAAGTGACACCCTTTGCAGTGATAAACAGTCCAGCTGCCAACCAGGCGTGTATTTACGAGGAGAGGTAATTTAATTACTTCTCCCTTGAGATTAACAGTCCCTTGCTCCGGTTTCTTATAGAGAAAAGAAGTCACAATAAATTGACGTTTAATTAAGTTGACACATTTGTAAAACAAAGAACGCTTGACTTACTTTAGCAAAAAAATTGTCCTTTTTCGACAAATCTGCAGTCAGGTTAGGTACGGGGTTCGTGTCACTATTAAAATCTAAGCTAACATTTAAACATGGGCAAGTTCGTTTCATTGCGAAAAATAAGAGAGGCTATAAATGGAAAAGCATTAGGAAACAATATAAACAAATACAAACATGGCGTTCTCGACACGTGATCTTGTACTTTTTTTCGCTATTGGTCATAATTCACGCCCTTCCTCCCAGTGACCTTCACAAGAGAACGCTTGCGCAACTCAAGCCCGCTTCATTCGAACTACGCTGCCTTGCACCCGCATATATATATATATATAGAAAAATACATGTTTTTCTGAGTTTCATAGCTAATTTTTAATGCCTTCATATATCAGAACCTTGACACACATTATGACAAAAACACATAAAGGAATAACTAGACTCTACAACAAATAAGCGCATCGGAAAAAAAAGCCACGAAAATTGTCGCTGGCCCGCTACATCGTATTCTGCAACGCAGGCATCAGACTTTGCGTCATAATGGGGTACGATACTAAGGAAGCGCTCGGCACGGTCCCACTCAGTGATAAGGTAGTATTATTGGCCAACTGCAACGTTGTCCCCAATGTTGGTGCTAATGACACCACAGCAGATGGCAATCCCGACTAAAGAAAAAAATATGTAAGCACGGTAAAACTTGTCACATATACAACTCACACAGTATTCACACAAACACTGTCAATGGTTAAAAGCTCCAAGGTCATGGAAAATAATTTGAAAACCACAAAAGTTCATACAATTACTTTAAAATTTTCTATGCGATATTTTCTATGACATTAGACATGAGATTAAATTACTGTTATATATCAAATATTTAAGAAACAGCAAAGTGCAATCTAAACACTTTCAGTTAAGAAACATTTTTTTCTGCCAAAAAACATGAAGCCTAAAGTGGCAAAAGCATAAAATGGAATTACCTTATTGTTAAGTAAACTGAGAAGGCTTGTTGCTATTTATGTGAAAGTCAGACATATACTAGTAATTTTTCTTTTTCCCTCTATAATCTCTCTCTACAATTACTCTAAATTAGTTCTTAACACCCCTTATTTACTAGTTTCATACACTGTAACAGGGCTCAAGTAGTACAAGTACACAAGAAAGACGACTTGTCAGATGTCTAGATGTTGCGGGGCGTTTAAAAGATTTTTAAGATATGTCTGAAGAAGTAGCAAATATCAGGACGTGGTCAATGTTTTCATCTTGTGCACAAAAATGATGGCGAACTGAAGTTACAAATAGTGAAAAACTATGGAAATACCTGAAAAATCTTTGCTCTAGATTGGCCCGAATCATCAAAACGGAACTGATGATTATTATAATAACACTTATACTTATAACCAGTAGAAATTATTTCCCACTGATAAAAAACTGTTCTTCAAATATGTACAACGGTCACTGATGTCTTGATACTGCGGTTTTGCTCTAACATCATTTAGCGCTGGATTTCAGATAATAAATCACAATAAATGAATACAGAAAACCTGACAAATAACAAAGTCTTAGGTAATTTATGCGTAAATTACCCGAAACATTAATTCGCCAACACTGTTTTGAAATAGAGTTGGACACCTTGCACTATAATATACTGCACTTTGAAACCTACAATTCAATAAAAATAACAACTACAAAACTAAACACAATACAAGGCTATGGGACAAAGTAGCCCAGTTCCAAAATCGTCAACGTTGTGCAAAGCAGTTGATTATTTGGTTAAATTTTAGGCGGTTAGTACTATGTACAGACCCGTAACTAAGGGTTTGGGTAGGGCTTTTAACCCTCACAAAATTTTGATTTCTCAATAGAAAACATAGATTAATATTTAATGTATAATAAAAATTGCACATTGAATACCACTTCTAAAACTCACAAGACACTCTCCAAAGCGAAATCCTGGCTACGGACCAAACTAGGTGGTTAGCACTAAATTGTTTATCATTAAGAGGTCGGAAATTGGTAGTCAGCATCTAGTGGTTAGCATTACACGATTAAACGGTTTGCAATAGTTGGGTTCTTTTAGAGTTGGGCTCTTTCGTCCCACATCCCAATACACTGCGTACGTAATAAACACAATAACAATATGTAGATTTTTTCTTAAAAAAAGCTTTCGGCCTGAGTGCCTGATAACGTCGAAATGGATGATAATTACGTTCTTAACCAATTCTTGCTCACCACCAATTCTTTGTCAAGATTCCTTTCAGGGGGAAAAAAAAGTACGGAAAGGAAAATACGTAACGAAAAAGTACGGAAGGGGAAAATACGTAACGAAAAACATAGAAAAATTCTACACGTGTACAATGCAGTTACGAGGGTGCATACCTGGGTCGTTATCGACACTGGTGCTATAGAAACGTTCGTTAAGGATGTTCCTTGAGACAAGGATACGGGCACAGTAGCAATCGTCGCAACACTGCCCACAACTTGCGCAGCTGCAGCTCCCGACATTGCTACGGGCATCGGTAACGCAGTTCCACTCAGAGCTGCTTGATTGGTAGGCAAGGACGTCACTAACGCGGTTAAGCCTGAATGACTGATGCTTGTCAAGGCGGGTAATTGGGCTATTGTCGCTCCTGGAAGTACGTAAATAATAGGTTTTAGTCATCACTGCAGGAATCTTAAGCTTATTTCTTAACCCGACGAGAAGTCACAGTTACGGTAAGGATTCACAATGATAAATTTTTTTTGACCACGGCAAAACTGTTCAGTACAACCGGAGTTCGGTACCTTATGACGCTTTTCGTTACATTTACCTGTGCATATGATACACAACAGCCAACATTGGACTCAACAACACTTGGCTTAAGCGAAATTGGCCTACTCACCTCAACACATTTAGCTATTGAGAGTCGAAATTATTGCAGTAACTAATAAGGCTGATTTTTATTTACCTGGTAAACTGCCAACGGAGGAAGTGGCAGCCATGGAGGAGGTGGCTAAACTCGCAGCCGGGTTAGTGATATTACTGCTGCTGGCTTTAGCTAGCCGAAGGTGTGCGTTTTGTTCTAAGAGGAAGTCATTTGTAGACATGAGATCTGACACTTGTTTCTTCAAGTCCTCTACACGTCGCTTCAACAGGAGATTCTCTTCCTGCAGCATTCGTAGTTCGTGAGGAGAAATGGGTTCTATGGGATATGTCTGAAAGCTCCTGCCGTTAAACAGGGGACTGGATGCACGTTCTGAAGGTAATAAGGGTAGCGAAGAAGAATAGGAGTCATCATATCGGGCAACTTTTCGTTCGGGGCTGCAACTTTGGTCAGTATATTTGTCAGAGTATTGGCTGGGCGCGGGCCGTTTAAGATGTCGGAATTTGCATTTGTTTCCTCGTCGGCATTCGCCTTTTAAGGAGTCTTTGCATACTGGAACCCCGTCAGCTTCACTTCCATCAGGTCCAAGCAAACCTTTCTGAATAGCATCGTTTAAAATATGATTGGGAAGTTCGCCAGTGGACTTGTAAAGTTCTTCTTCTTCTAGAGTGCAATGAATGAAACCACAGTTATGCCGACTACACTGCTTGTTTTGAAAATCGTGGCAAAACAAAAGTTTCTCCTTTTCACGCCGAATACCCGATTTTGGAGGATGTAGGAATTTGCAGCGGTCCCCGCGAGTACAAACATTACGTAAATAGTCTCTGCACACGCTCAAATCATTCCCGGTATCATAGGAATCCATCTCACTGCAATGTTTTTTAATTATAGGGATGAGAATATCGAGAGAGTTAAGCCTTCGTCAAAGTAAATACCTCTTAACAGTAGTAAACACCATCATGCATAACAGACAATGCACACGCTATTCGTGGTTCAGTTGCCAACGGTTTCCCTTGATTATGTACCGCGAGAAGGAAACTGTTCCAGAAGAATGACCGGCGTGTGGTCGGCCGACTTACAACTTGCGTTAAATTTATTTGCAAATTTGATTACACCCTCTTGCATTTACGTTGTATTATTTTTATTTATCTAATATTTTACCAAATTAAGCATTTCCATAGTGCACAAGTAGAGGAGAGTGTGTAAACTCCAACTGTGGTCTAAACTTAGACAAACGCATTTTTAGCTCAGTTACATATTGCTGTCTAATCCTGGATACGTTAAGTTGCTCTCGTAACTTTTCTTACTGTGACCAGAAGCTGGTGTTTATTCCACTTTGTGGTTGTTGAGTTA